>CAUYLG010023524.1:0-16866 GCA_963573385.1 Cacajao melanocephalus | reverse complement strand
TATTACACAATGATTTCTGCTTTTTTTTTTGAGATGGAGTTTCACTCTTGTTGGCAAGACTGGAGTGCAATGACGTGATCTCAGCTCACTGCAACCTCTGTCTCCTGGGTTCAAGCAATTCTTTTGCCTCAGCCTCCTGTGTAGCTGGGATTACAGGTGCCCACCACCACACCCAGCTAATTGTTTTGTTTATTTGTTTGTCTGTTTTTTTTTTTGATATTTCTAGTAGAGACGGGTTTTCACCATGTTGGCCAGGCTGGTCTCAAACTCCTGACCTCATGTGATCCACCCCACTTTTTCCTCCCAAAGTGCTGGGATTACAGGCATGAGCTGCTGCACTCAGCCAATTTCTGCTATTTTTGATGTTTGGTGTTTTTTTTACTGTTTGCGTAGAAAAGTAAAATGTTCCTTAATAGCTTCGTTATTAGTATCAATATCTGATATCTAAAATCCCAACCAATTATGGTTAATTAAAGCTAACCATTAAAATCTGACATTTTGTTTTCTCCTTTTTATTAAAGAAATGATTTTTAAAAAGTGGTGGAAAGCACTACCTGATAAACGTTTCTGTGGTGCTTCAGTTTATGATAGATGGCCGTGATATTCAAGAAACGACTCTCAGTATGACACTCCCAAACTGTTTCCAAGATGATCTGAATTCACCTTTTCCCCTACGTTTCAACAGGTGGAGAGGTAGTGAAAATAGCTCAGCTGGCGTCCATCACGGGACCACAGAGCCGCGTGGCTCAGCCGGAGACGCCGGTGACCCTGCAGTTCCAGGGCAGCAAGTTCACCTTGTCACACAGCCAGCTCCGGCAGCTCACGGCTGGCCAGCCGCTGCAGCTGCAAGGTAAGGCCAAAAATGACAAAGTGTCTCACTGTGGGCCCTGCTGCCCACGGGCCTGTCTCGTGCGTTTAAGCTTCAGGCTTTTCCCTGTGTCCGATGATGCTCTCGCCTCATGGGGTCATGGAGGACCAGCAAGACGACTTTCATCAGCCACCGGGTTGCCCCCGCTTGATACGTGCCAAGTAAACAACAGGCACTTTCGTTACCAGCATCTGCCCTTTGAAGAGAGTTTCGTATTTTGTAGATCAAAGTAGAAATATTTGGCCAGGCGTGGTGGTGCCCTCCTGTGGTTCAAGCTACTCGGGAGGATGAGGTGGGAGGATTACTTGAGCCCCAGAGGTCAAAACTGCAGTGATCATGCCACTGCACTCCAGCCTGGGTGACAGAGCAAGACTCCATCTCTAAATAATAGATAATAACAGATAAATAACAGAAATATTTGCTGCTTTCTAATATAGGTGTGAGACAGATTGTCCCCCAAATGCCACAGGATTAGTAATTTATGTATGAGAAATTATTTTCTTCTCTAAACAGGCTTAATTTTAACTCCCAGACCCAAAGCCCAGACCTTTGGTGAAGGGCAGTGTGTTTATATAGTAACTGCTCTTTAAAAAGAGTGAGGGAGAGGAATTGAGTGGCCCCTTGTCCCAGTGGTAGAGTCATTTACTCCCTGTGTTTTAGTTTAGGGTTCAAGGAACACCCACAGCAGCCTTCCCCCACCTTCCGCGACAGCAGCCCCGGCGGCCACCCTTCCCCCACCTTCCCTGACAGCAGCCCTGGCGGCCCCAGCTGCTGCCTTCCCCTAGTGCTTTCTTCATGATTGCTGCCTGTGGCACCTGTCAGGGTAGAAGGTTTTGTCATCAGTGGAGTGAGCCCACTGGCCTCCTTGGAGAGGCACACACATCTCAGCAGAATGAGACCTGCCACAGAGAAACCATTCAGTTTGGTTGACTTCCTTTTTTTTTTTTTTTTTTTTTAACGTTTTTTGACCCAGAGAGGAGGGGCCACTTGTTAACATCTCTGATGGTCACCAATTTTTGTAGAGTATGACCTGGGAAGCTATCTCCAGAGTAAGAGAAGTCAGAAAGATGTAGTCACACAAGATCCAAAGTGCCAGCCTGTTTAAAAAGCAGCAATAAAGCCACAGGCATCTGGGCTAAAAACAGGGTTTTGTTCTATTTCTTCATTCTCCCTGACTGCTATCAGGAGCGCCTACGGGGATCTGGGAGCGGGGATGTCCCCGAAGCAGCTCAGTACCTCCAACAGCACGGCAGGTCCTCAGCAGCTACGCGTCACACACCTTCCGTGAGGGACAAAGGGCATAAGCAACAGATCTTGTCTCTCAGCGCATCACTCACTGTCAGTGATGGGTTGCCACTTTTCTCACAGTAACTGAACTTTGCATGATTTGCTTCTGTAGATTTGATTTTCAGTTTGTCACTTACTTTTGTACTGTTTGGAAGTGCCTGGAGTGTGTGGCTGTAATGCACACGTGCCTCTCATTGACATCTGGCGGACCTATGATTGATTGCAGGCAGCGTCCTCCAGATTGTGTCTGCCCCCGGGCAGCCCTACCTTCGAGCCCCTGGCCCCGTGGTGATGCAGACCGTGTCTCAGGCGGGTGCTGTGCATGGCACCCTGGGAAGCAAGCCCTTGGCCGGCGGCCCCAGCCCTGCACCCTTGACCCCGCAAGGTAGGGTGCTCTGAGCAGCAGGGAGACTTGGCTTGGAAGCTTCCTTCTTTCTCTTCCTTCTAAGGCGAGTGGAAGGCATTCATGTATCTTTGTATCTCGGAACAGCACAGTCTAGTATGTGTCCATCTCTGATTTCTGCAGATGTGTCATAGTGTCAGCCTGATGTATTTTCTTTTTATTGTGCTTTTAAAGGTAATGGTTGGATATAACCAGCCTCCGCTGTCCTTAGGTTTTTGTTTTGACTTTGTTCTCATGAGAAATTTGGAATCATGGGAAATCTTGCTTGTTGGTTTATTGCCAACACATTGAGGGTGCTCAGTTGACCCTGGGAGCAGGAGCGTGCGGCTGCCCACACAGGGTCTGGGTCTTAGTCCTGCCCGAGCTGCCACTCCTCATCCTGTCTCATCGCCTGCCTTACCTCACCTCCAAGTCCCTTCTCTGCGCCTGCCTTGGCCCCGGGTCTCCCTGGACTTGCCCTGTCATGATGTGGTATGTTTTCGGGAGCCCAACGACCCGTAGAGGCAGCTGGGAGCCTAGAGGGGTGAGGCACTCTCCTTGGGATGGAGCTCTTGTCCTGGTGGCCGAGTGGTGTCCATTCAGTTCCAGCCCCACCTCTGCCTAGTGGACGTGATGCTGGGTGGGCCACTGCCAACCTGTTAGGCTCTGCTAGGCATCAGAGGAGGCTGGAGTGGGGAGGGAACGTGGCTTGTTCTTCAGTCCTGTTATGTTAGCGTCACCTAGCAGCCGGCCTGCATGCTGGCATGGTCATCAGTTCCACCTGCCCCTACTCTCTGAACCAGGCCTCTTGGAGATTCTAGGACCAGCTGTTGCATCCCCCTTCGGGGGCTGATGAATCGCTGTCCCATGGAAGCCCTCCTCAGCTCCAGAGGCCCCAGTACCAACTGGAGTCCCGGACCCTGAGACTCTGAGCACAGACATCCCACCCCCAAGTACTGAGTTCTGACAACCTCAGCGTCTTCCCTTGTTTTCTCCTAAGGTGACTCTTACCTCGGGCCCCTTTTCAGCACTCAGACGCCTCTTTGACATCTTTTAGGACAGTCTGCCACACTAAGTGGCATGGCTTCTGCCTTCCTGATTGGCCCTGGCTGGTAGCAGGTGTCATATCAGGAGCAGCTCCAGGGAACAGATACGAATCTGGCACTGGCTTGCTCTGCTGCAGTCATGAGGACTGTGTGGACCTCCTGCTGGGGCTGGGCTGCTCATGGCAGGCAGTGGCCTTACAGTCATCAGGTTGTCACCTGGGCTAAAAGATGGCCACGTGTTGATGGTGATGGGGCACCCAGGGCCTCGGAGGTGTGCTGGGAGGCTTCTGGGTGGTGCTGGGGTGCTTCCCAAAGGAAAGGGAGAAGCCGCTGGCTCCACTCAGCTCCGGTCATGTCCTGGGAGACAGCATGCTTCTGTAGCAGATCTGAAGCATTTAAGTCTGAGCCACGCGCATAGGGGTGGAGGATGAGGCCTTGGGCCCATGCTGTTGCAGACTTTCTGCAGAATGTGCTGGCGGAGGGCGAGGTTCTGTGGAGCATGCTGGTAGCAGATGAAATCCTGTGACCCTGGTGTTCCTTCTCACCTCTTCCTTATGCATTTGTAGTTGGTGTTCCCGGCCGCGTGGCAGTGAATGCCTTGGCTGTAGGAGAACCCGGAATGGCCTCCAAGCCAGCTTCTCCCATTGGAGGGCCAACCCAGGTAAGCACCTGAGCCTGAGACCCCGGTGCACTCGGACAAGTGGCTTTCCAGGAGCCGTTCGTTGTGTTTGTTTGTGATATTTAAAGGCTCCTGTGAATCCTTAAGTTACGGTACTGAATTCTTATTTTAAAACATACATTTTCTAATAAATGAAACTGGATTAAGACTGCTAGAATATATTTTTTTCTATTTTTATGTCCTTCTGCAAGTCTACCTGGGCATTAGAATTGCTCACTTGTGTCTCGAGAAACACTTTCCATCTTGGCAAGGAGGAGAATGCTTGTGCTCTCTTCTTCATTTCTGTCTGTTTCCTGTAGCACAAGACCACGGGTATTGAAGTGGATCCTGTACATGGGAAATGCCAAGGGGTTTGGTGAAGAAGTAACTTGCCGTTCTGTTTCTCAAGTAACTGTTTTCATCCCTTTTTGATAAAGGAGGAAAAGACCAGACTCTTGAAAGAGCGCCTGGATCAGATTTATTTGGTCAACGAGCGGCGCTGTTCTCAAGCTCCAGTCTATGGCAGAGACTTGCTAAGGATTTGTACCCTGCCTGGCCACGGAAGGCTGTGGTGGCGTGGGTCTCTGGATGGCCATCGTGGGAAAGAGGCCGGGCCAGTGTGCAGTTACATTTCACCTTCAGAAAGTCCAAGTGAGCTGATCTTGACGCTTCGACAGTGTCAAGAATCCCTGCAGGACGTTACTGACAGGTACCGCAGCCCGGTCCCTACAGGACGTTACCAACAGGTCCTGCAGTCCGTGCGCAGACCTCGTGGTCTTCTCGGGGCTCTCTGGCTGCGTTGTGCTCCGGGAAGGCCCCATCTTCTCTCGTGGATGTTCATCTTATTTCCATCGACTTCTCCCCATGTTGTCCCTTAGAGATCTGTTTTAAGGTCACTCTTTGGGGTCTTCAGCTTTGGGATCAGATGGTTTTGTTATATCGGTCTCTCAGTGCCAGGGGTGGCTTCTGAAGGAAGTTGGCAGCCCTGGGGGCAGAGCCACAGCACTGAGTTCACCCTGTGCCTGGGGACAGATCACTGTGTTGCTAAGGACTTTCTTCATTTTACTCTTTCAAAAAAATCATCGTATTAAAAGAGCCACGCGTGTGTGAACATTACATGATGAGAAATGTATGCGCCAGTTGCGCTCAGAACACGCTTTAATGGAGAACAAGTCCGAGCACGTGGTGGGCACCTGCTGCCCTTCCCGAGCTTGCTTTCAGTAGAGCCCATTACCCTGTCTGCAGGTCCACTCTCTGCTTGGACCCGTCTGCAGGCGCCACGTCAGACGTGTTTTCTCCCCTTCTTGGCAGCTGTTGTATTTCTCACAGTTGTCTGCTCGACTAAGGGAGACCTGGCTTCTCCCTGTGCCTTGACCCAGCTTTCAGGATCGACCTATTTTAGATCTTTCTGATCAGGAAACACACTTGATGGAGGAAAAGAAAACCGGGAGTGTTTCTCCACGGCCGAACAAGCCACCTCTGGCTTCTCCTGGTCTGTGGGTGGCTAAGTCAGTGCCCTTGTGCTCCTAGAGGTTTTCTTTCGGGTGCTAATTTGTCTTTGGTACTCCTCCCTCATTGAACGTCATGGTGGCCATTCGTTTTGAGTACAGTTGGGAGTGAGTCATAGCTGATGTCCGTAGGAAGGGCCTTCTGGTGCAGGTGACCGCCACAGGTTGGAAGGTGGGCCTCAGGTTGGCCGTGTGAGCTCTGCTATGTTGTCATTGTCCTGCTGTCTGGAAGGTGCCTTCACCCTGAGTCTGGTCCCCATCCTGGTGGCACAGTGGCTGTAGCAGTTCTAGTGTTCACGAGACACCGTGCACCTTTGTCCCAAAGTGTCCAGGTGAAGGCACTTTAGAAACAGAATGGCTCACCTCTGAACTAATGCCTGTGGTCTGGGGAATCCACCCCCACTGATCATTTAGCCGTGAACTGTCTGAATTAGTCTCTAAGGTGGTGGTTGGTGGCCAGAACTGTTTAGGATCTGCCTCGTGGGGCCTCTACCTGTGTGCCAACAGCCATGTCTCCATGTGACTGGGTTGGGCCCTGCTGTTTCCTGGGACTTGGACTGTCAGAGGTCTCTGCCCCATCTTTCGGGAGCCCCCTTGCTGGGTGAAGGTGTGTGGCTCCTGCTGGTGACAAAACTTGCTCTCTGCTCCTCAGGGTGGCCTTTGTGATCCCTCCGGTGGTGGCAGCACCTGTCTCCCTACGGGTGGTGCGGCCACCACCCCTGTACAGCCACAGAATGAGGATCTTCCGGCAGGGCCTGAGAGAGCACGCTGCCCCTTACTTCCAGCAGCTACGGCAGACGACGGCTCCACGCCTGCTGCAGTTCCCTGAGCTGAGGCTGGTGCAGTTTGATTCAGGTATGGGGGAGGTTGGTGACACAGCCCGTTGTGTGAGCTGGGCTGGCTCTGGATGATGAGGCACTGTTGATGTTATTCATTTCCCAGGAAAGTTGGAGGCTTTAGCTATCTTGCTTCAGAAGTTGAAATCTGAAGGACGTCGGGTGCTGATTTTATCACAGATGGTTCTTATGTTGGACATTTTAGAGATGTTCTTGAACTTCCATTACCTTACCTATGTAAGAATCGATGAAAATGCCAGCAGTGAGCAACGGCAGGTGAGAAGCACACTGCTTACCTTGTCCCTGATGGTTCAGTCACCGTAACTCAGTCACCGGCTTTTAACCTCATGTCTAAGTGCTGTGTAGATTCAGTGGTCTCATGACCCTTCTGAGTGAAAGGGGAAGGATTTAATGAGCCTTCGAACTTTCATAAGTCTCAGTCCATCCTTTGATATGTTCTGTTAAAAGCCAAGTTGTTAGGTAAGTGCATTCTTGATGTCTCAGGATAAACGCTGGTGACCTGCAGTCATCATAAGACGACACTGGTGCACTTCAAGAGGTAGCTACGGGGTAAAAATACGAAAGCAGTTCCAACCAATTTAGAATGAAAGGAAATACAAGTTAGGATAATATGCCCATTGTTTCCTTACTAGATTTGCCAAGGCTGTTTTGATTCCATCAGGCACAGTGAGTCAGACACTCTCATATTCTGCTCCTGGAAGCATAGCCTAGTATGGCGCTCTAGAAAGTAGCCTGGCAGTGTGGATTTGAACCGTAAGGGTGCTGTGTGCTTGAGACTGTATTTAGGACCTTTACTTACATGATAGCAAACACACCACGTAGAGATCTGTCTACACAGTTGTTGTTGAAATGTTTATGGTAATCCACGGTTGGGAAGAAAGTGTTCAGCAGAAGAGCGAGTGCACAGGGCTTGTCCGTGAGCCCTGTGCCCTGGCAGCTTCGTGAGCAGAGACTGTTCCCCAGCATTCCACGTGTTGCACTAGGTCCTCATCAGCAGCATTTCAGAGCCAGCTTCAGTAGCACGGTCCAGTGTTCCCCAGCACAAAACCAAGATACTGCCCTGTAAGTCACACCACCTGCTTTATCTTATACCCATGCTCATGCACACGCTGGAGAGGCCTAGAAAGGAATAGAGCAAAAGGCAATTTCACAAATTTTCTTGGTAATAATATAATAAATTATACGTGGAATGTTTTAAGGGAAGACAGTTAGTCCACGGTTAGGTCTTGTTTCGGCACAGAAGTCATTATAGAAGAGAAGTATTCACGCATGTCACTTTGTGGTCCTCGGCAAGGTTAGAAGAATGTCCTTCACAGTTTTGTTTTTCCTGTGTCCTCAGCCTTACTCCAGGGGCTTTTTGTTGCCTGTAAAGTGCCCTGGCATTGCCTGAGGATAGATGAGAAAGCACATGTCCCTCCCCAGTAAGACGCTGTTTTCTTTTGGGGCCTACAAGTTGGGCTAACAGTAAATGCAAGCTGGAATCGAATTCCTTCCTTCTTGTCACTCATGGCTGTGTTATTCAAGCAGCTATGAGGGTGTCGGTGGCGGGTGCGTGTAAGATGATGGCAGCTGCATGGAGGAGCTGGAGTACAGTGCCGGGACCTTGATGTTCCTTTAACATGAGCCTCGTGTTGAATGGAATACAAACCAAGCCGTTTTGCTATGCGATAATTCCTAATTGATAAATGTCGAAACGTGTTAAACGTTTCCCAGCATTTTCCAAGAATACTAACTCAGGTGTTTTGTTTCATCTTAGGAACTGATGAGGAGTTTTAACAGAGACAGGCGGATTTTCTGTGCCATTCTCTCCACTCACAGCCGTGCCACAGGTATAAACCTTGTGGAGGCAGACACCGTCGTGTTTTATGACAATGACCTAAATCCAGTGATGGATGCCAAAGCCCAGGAGTGGTGTGATAGAATTGGGAGATGCAAAGACATCCACATATACAGGTGAGGACCTGCTGGGCGGCCATGTGGACATGGATGGAATGACAAGCTTTGTGGGAGGGATTGGTGCAGAAACAAAAGGTAAAATTAAAGACAGTGTATGACGGTTTAATTTTAAACGATGTTTTGTTTGTTTTCCTTCAGACAGATTTATATTTCTGCTGTTTTATCTGTTCCTTTTATTTATACTCAACATTTGCTTGAAATCGTAAGTTAGTGCTGCTGCTCAGACAAGTCATCTCGCCACCTTCAGTTTTTAAATGTGGTACCTCTTCCAGAGCACCTCAATCTTAGAAGTACAATTTGTATTTTGGGTTGTTTTATCAGGAACTGTAAATTACCTGTCAGTAAAATGGATGTTGAAAGAACGGTGAACAGCTGTGAAAAAAGAATTACATTCTTTTTTTTTTTTTTTTGAGATGGAGTCTCGCTGTGTCACCCAGACTGGAGTGCAGTGGTGCGATCTTGGCTCACGGCAACCTCTGCCTCCCAGGTTCAAGTGATTCTTCTGCCTCAGCCTCCTGAACAGCTGGGATGACAGGCGCGTGTCACCACACCCAGCTAATTTTTGTATTTTTAGTAGAGACAGGGTTTCATCATATTGGCCAGGCTGGTCTCAAACTCCTGACCTTGTGATCCGCCTGCCTCAGCTTCCCAAAGTGCTAAGATTACAGGTATGAGCCACTGCACCTGGCTAAAATCTATTATTATCTTTAAGGATAAAAACTATAACTGTCAAAACATAATTGGGAGAAATGGAGAAAGCTTACTGTATACTTCTAAATTTCTAAGTGTTGCTGTTATAGGGTAATAGGAGATTTAATTTTTTTTGCTTATTTTGTGCCTGGTTGTGTCCTGAGCACAGCGTAGGCTCCCTCTCATCGTGACTTGTCAGTTTCCAGTGGGGAACCTGAGACTAGACCAGTATGGTCTCTGCATGAGGCCTCATAGGCAGTAGCTGACCCTGCAACTGAAACCCTAAAATGTGTTCTTAACCTCTTATTATTATTATTATTATTTTTTGAGACAGGGTCTCACTTTGTTGCCCAGGCTGGAGTGTAGTGGCATAATCTTGGTCACTGAAACTCAGCCTCCTGGGCTCAGGTGATCCTCCCAGCTCAGCCTCCCAAGTGGCTGGGACTGCAGGTGTGCAGCACCATGCTTGGCTAATGTTTGTATTTTTTGTACAGACGGGTTTTGCTATGTTGCTCAGGCTGGTCTCGAACTCCTGGGCTCAAGCAATCAGCCTGTCTCAGCCTCCCAAAGTGCTTGGATTGCAGGCATCAGTCACTGCACCCAGCCAACCATTTGTTTTTAACAAGACGGTGTCATAGCAATTCAATGCTGTATTTAAATAGTTTTATTATTATTTTTCTTGCTATAAATGCATAACATGCTCCTCGAGGAAGGAAAGGAAAGCCTGTAAAGAATAACAAGGATCCTCTAGCGGCAGCAAGGACTAGCATTTAGACGTGCTTCTTTCTAGACGTGTTTCTCACTCTGTAAGAAGGCTCACGCTGTGTCTTATAGAGGCAGTGATGACTAACATTTAGACGTGTTTCTAGACGTTTTTCTCACTGTGTAAGAAAGCTCACACTGTGTCTTGTAGAGGCAGCAATGTCTAACATTTAGATGTTCTTTTTTCTAGACGTGTTTCTCACTCTGTAAGAAAGCTCATGCTATGTCTTGTAGAGGCAGCAATGACTAACATTTAGACGTGCGTCTTTCTACACGTGTTTCTCACTCTGTAAGAAAGCTCACACTGTGTCTTGTAGAGGCAGCAATGTCTAACACTTAGATGTTCTTCTTTCTAGATGTGTTTCTCACTCTGTAAGAAAGCTCACGCTGTGTCTTGTAGAGGCAGCGATGACTAGCATTTAGACGTGAGTCTTTCTAGACGTGTTTCTCACTCTGTAAGAAAGCTCACGCTGTGTCTTGTAGAGGCAGCGATGACTAGCATTTAGACATGCGTCTTTGTAGACGTGTTTCTCACTCTGTTAGAAAGCTCACACTGTGTCTGGTAGAGGCAGCAATGACTAACGTTTAGACGTGAGTCTTTCTAGACATGCTTCTCACTCTGTAAGAAAGCTCACGCTGTGTCTTGTAGAGGCAGCAATGACTAACATTTAGACGTGCATCTTTCCAGACGTGTTTCTCACTCTATTAGAAAGCTCACACTGTGTCTTGTAGATGCAGCGATGACTAGCATTTAGATATTCTTCTTTCTAGACGTGTTTCTCATTCTGTAAGAAAGCTCACGCTGTGTCTTGTAGAGGCAGCGATGACTAGCATTTAGACGTGCGTCTTTGTAGACGTGTTTCTCACTCTGTAAGAAAGCTCACGCTGTGTCTTGTAGAGGCAGCGATGACTAACGTTTAGACGTGAGTCTTTCTAGACGTGTTTCTCACTCTGTAAGAAAGCTCACGCTGTGTGTCTTGTAGAGGCAGCAATGACTAGCATTTAGACGTGAGTCTTTCTAGACGTGTTTCTCACTCTGTAAGAAAGCTCACACTGTGTCCTATTTTGTAATCTTTTATTCTTTTAAGAGTATGTTGTGGGTACATTTGCCTGCTGGTGAGTAAGTGTGCAGCATGGTTTGTGTTGAGTGGATGGGGACTTAGTGTGGAATCCCTTCTGCATTCTTGACCCTTTAGCCATTATTAGCTAGAAATTGGAGAAGTGTTTTATTCTCAGTAGCAGGAAAGTCTCAGGCATGGCCTTAGCAGTGCAGGAACAGAGCCTCCGAAGGGAAGCATGAGGTGGCCTTGAAGGATGTGTGATGAGCTGTGCTGAGTGTGAAGACACACTTTGTTCTCGATTGGGTCGACTTTGTTTATGAGCATGTGAGGTTTTCCCCAGGTAATCCTAAAACATTGTTTCTGTGAAAACCCTCATGGGTGTGAGGGTTGGGTAAGGTGGTGCTGGTGGTGCCAGTGTGCTTGCAGTGCGGACATCCCGATGAAGGCCGCCATTGTGAAGCCCAGCGTTGCGGGTGGGGGTGTGCCCCACTGTGAGCCATGGGAACCCCCAAACCACGTAAGAGTGCTGTCAGTGTTGGGACAGATAGCCCAGCACCCATGGGGAGTTAGCATGTTACAAAGTTGGCTGTCATAGTAACTGGAGGGCTTTTATGTCATGAATGTGCCACACACCTGGCTCTCTACTAGTGAGAGGAGGGGCTTGGCGTGCCGCTCCCACGCCTGACCAGAGCGGAGTCCAGACGAAGGACTTGAGTGTTAACTGTGGAGCAGCAGTATTAGAACACTCTTGAAGAGACAGTACCTGTGGCTGAGAGCTGGAAGGGGCCGCCTGACCCCCACAGACCCCAAAGTCAGGGGAGACAGGCACACTCAGCTGCAGTGAGACAGGAAGCCAAGCGTCGCACAGAGACGGTGAGCCTAGTAGATAGGCGGTTGATAGGGTGGGGAGACAATTTGCCATTCTTACTGCAAGTATAGCTCTTAAAAATCAAGAAGACACATGAAGACCCCCCGCTTACTTTTAAAAAGCAAGGGCCTATGAATACGAACAATCCATCCCAAGTAGCCAAAAAGTATGAGAAGCTGCTCCAGCTACTGATCTGGAGACGGAAGTACCAGTTTAAGACATAAGATCTCTGTTCCTGTGCCCCGATAGGTGAGCCCCTAAGGGAACTACCGTGCCCAGCCTGACACTAGAAAAGGGGACGTCCTCATGTTGATGGGACGTGGGATTGCTTCAGCCATTTTGGAGGCAGCTGGGCAAGGTCTGTTGACAGGAAAATGGCACATGACTTTTGCTCCCAGCACTGCCATGCCTGAGACTGCGTCCTGTTATTTAAGGATGTGTGTTGCAGCTTTGTTACGTGGCACAAAGCAGGAACTGGGGCACGCCTGTCACTGGGGCACAGCCATCCCACGGTGTTGAGCAGCCAGGTGGAAAGTGAGCGCATGTGGAGGGACTTCTGTAGTATACCACTTGGCGAGGACTGCAAAATGCAGGGAAGTAGGAAGTGAGGCTGACATTTCCCCACACGGAATGTAGCGTGAGCACATACCCAGGTTCACACCGCCGCGGCTCCTGAGGTGGGGGCAGCAGGGGCAGGCTGCCTGCCCTGAAGGAGCCGTGCGATATGCCTGTTAGGTAAAGTGTGCCTGCAGAAGTGCACACTGTCACACACATGCAGTGGCACATTTTTGTGAACCACGTGGAGGAAAGTGCCATACCCATCTTTTTTAATGGTTATCTCAGGGTGATTGGAATCCAGTGATTTTGTTTTGTTTCTTACACTTTTATGTAATCACATATATTACGATGAGCATGTGGTAATATAATCAGGAGAGAGATTTTCATTTCAAGGCCACGAAAGTCTTCCCAGGTGGTGTTTTGCTGTTGATGAAGTTGTCTGTCTGTCATGTTGCTGTTTCCCTTTATTCTGTATTTAGTTCCTTTGTCTGTGTCTGGGTTCATGTCTTCACTCTCTGTTCTGTTCCCTATGATTGTTCGTATTTAATATCTAGGTTCCTTTTAATTTGGAATTTTCTGAAAGAAATTTGTTTTCATCTCTGTGAAAATTATGCTGTGAAAGCTCTTTAATTTGAGCTCTCTTAGGTGTTAGCATTTAGCATTTTACAGGCAGATGAGCCTCATGGGAAAAGGCAACAGACTGCATTGTCTTTTCTGTGTTCCCAGTGACACGATCTTAAGGAAGCCATGTTTCCCTGCACTGTCTGTCCAGTGGGATCACGTCTGCAACAGTCTTAACTGAGCATCTATTGTGGGTCTGGTAGTGTACAGGGGTTAAAAAGTTGAAAATGTGGCTGGGCACAGTGGGTCACGCCTGTAATCCCAACACTTTGGGAGGCCAAGGCGGTTGGATCACGAGGTCAGGAGTTCAAGATCAGCCTGGCCGGCATAGTGAAACCCCATCTCTACTAAAAACATAAAAATTAGCCAGGCGTGGTAGCGGGTACCTGTAGTCCCAGCTAATCAGGAGGCTGAGGCACGAGAATCGCCTGAACCCAGGAGACACAGGTTGCGGTGAGCTGAGATAGCGCCATTGCACTCCAGCCTGGGCAACAAGAGCGAAACTTCATGTCAAAAAAAAAAAAAAAAAAGATGAAAGCGTCTATAATTACGTGAGAATGGGCTGTCTCATGAGAGTGTGTTCACAAGCTAGTCCGTGAAGTGATCAGTTCTGGCAATTGGGCTCAGTGAAAGCTTCAGAGAAGACAGATGCTGGAGGTACATCTGGAAGGACCGGGTGGGACATTTCCAGGTTGAGACTGGTGGGAGAAAAACAGGATGGCAGGTGGAAGGATGAGGTGGGACAGCGAAGAGTGTTCCACAGCGGCCTGCTGTTGGCTGTCTGGAGGCAGGAGAGCTGAGATGGGGGGGCTGGCCCACGAAGGCATGTTCCGAGCAGGGGTAGACCTGGCGGAGGAGGGACATGGACTCGCGGGTCACCGTCTGCATCCTGCTCCCCACATGTTGTCGCTGTGTTTCCAGGTGACCAACTTCGCATTTTGTGTCTTTTGTTTGCAGGCTTGTGAGTGGCAATTCCATTGAAGAGAAATTGTTGAAAAATGGAACTAAAGATTTGATCCGAGAAGTGGCTGCTCAGGGAAATGACTACTCCATGGCGTTCTTAACTCAGGTATTCCGTGTTCGATGAGAGTCCCCGAGGTGAGGTCCACCATGCAGCGCGGGGAATTGCATGGTGCTCATACACTCTAGTGAGAAGCAGAGGCCTGGCGGCTCTGCAAGGGTGTGGGTCTCCAGCTCAGGTCAGACGCACACTCCAGCCTTGTTACTGGGAGTGACACGGCTCTCTGTGTTCAGCGAACCATCCAGGAGCTGTTTGAGGTTTATTCTCCCATGGATGATGCTGGCTTCCCGGTCAAAGCCGAGGAGTTTGTGGTGCTTTCTCAGGAACCTTCTGTCACAGAAACCATTGCACCCAAAATTGCAAGACCTTTCATAGAGGTAAGAATACACTGAATCTGGCTGGAGAGTTGTACAGTGGGAACCGTTGGAACACCTGCGCTCTCCCCTGGGGCTCTGAGCGCTCAGTCCCCACTCTTCCCTGGCCTGAAGCCCTCTTCCCCTGTCCCTGCTTTTGGAGCCTCCCTCCTCCCTTCTTTCTGTCATGGGGATTTTGAACTGTAAATACAAGTGAGGGGAATGGGGGCAAAGGTCATGGACCGCGGGCCTCTTGTCACTGAAGCAGTTGCTGCCGTCTTCCTCTGTGCTTTCCCACAGTCTCAGCTCCTTCCCCTCCCTGTGGAAGTCCATCCCTGCCTCATTCTCTGGAGGCTCTGCCAGCACTGCCGGCACTGCCCCTGCTCCCCTCCAGCTGGCTGCACTGGCTCCTCCTCCCTGATTGGAGCAGCCACCAGCCTGCACTGAGGTGTGGAGTGTTAGGTGCTGGTCAGTGGTGAAAACCGAGTATCAGAAAGAACACAGACGATCACGTTGGTTCTTCGGAATGTTGACCGTCTGTTGAAGTGATAATATTTTGGCTGTCTGGTTATGTAAATATTTTACTGTTTCAGCGTGGGTACTAGAAGATTTTAGAGGGCATGTGTGGGTTCTTTGATTTCCTTTTTGGAGGTGCTGCTGTGTGGACACGTCGCAGACCCGTGAGGGGGCCGCTGTTCCTCCCTGTCCCTGCGGCTTCCGCCAAAGCCCTGCCGCCTCGTGTCCCGGAGATGAAGGCCTTCAGCTGCCTTTGCTCTCTGAGTCCCCCCTCCTTCCTGCGGCCCAGCTCCTCTTGTGGGCTGAGTTCATGTCTTCACTCTCTGTTCTATTCCCTATGATTGTTTCTGTTTAATATTTAGGCTCCTAACTATGAAATAGGGCTTCCTGTGGGGCGCCTGTGTCTGTGCCTCTTAACTTGGGAGGAGGTGGCATCCTTGTGCGTCTTTTCTCCTGCCCTGTTAGACTGCAGTGCATGACTGCATTGGCTTCTCTGTATGTTTTCCTTTTCTGTGAAAGCGTTAAAGACCAGACCAGGCACACTAGACAGCCCCTCAGCACCTGCCTCCTGATACCTGAGATGGAGCCTCCCGCCCTTGTGGTGGCAGCCCCCTCCTTGCCTGTGCTCAGCTTGTCCTCACCAACTCTGGTGCTGTCTCCTCTTCCATTTCTAAACGTTACTCAGTTACTGAGTGAGGAAGAAATACTTGAGGTGCGACTGTCTGAGTCCATTTGTGTCGCTCTAAAGGAATGCCTGAGACTGGGCAATTTACTTTCAAAAGGGGTTTCTTTCACTCATGACTCTGATGGCAGCAGAGTTCAGGACTTGGCATCTGTCTGCTGAGCGCCTCGGGCAACTTCTATGGTGGTGAAAGGGGAGCGGAGCCACATGTGCAGGCCATGGGCGAGAGAGGGAATGAGGGGCAGGCGGCAGGCTCTTTTTAATAGATGGGCTCTCACAGGGTGAGCAGGACGAGACCCACTCCCCTAGCCCCAGAGCGTGTCTGTTCCCGAGGGATCCAGCCCTATGACCTAGACCTTTGAAAATTTATGATGAAAAGCCAGTCTCTTGCCCTGCCCTGCCCTGCACTCTGCCCCGTTTCTCACATTTCTTCCAGAGATTGTCTGTGTGTCATTTCCTTTGCATAGAAATACCTTACAGATTGTTACATATCAGGAGATATGGATCAACCTCGTTGTGTTTTGAGGAGGTAATACATGCATGACGTTGAAAAAGGAAACACAAAAGTGTCACTGGGGCCAGGTGTGGTGGCTGAGGCCTGTAATCCCAGCACTTTGGGAAGCCGAGACTGGAGGATAACTTGAGGCCAGGAGTTCAAGACTGGCATGGGCAGCATAGTGGAACCCATCTCTACAAGAAGAATTGTAGCAGTTATGAGTGTGCTGGTGAGCACCTGTACTCCCAGCTACTGGGGAGGCTGAGGTGGGAGGATCACTGAAGCCCAGGAGGCTGAGGCTGCTGTGAGCTACGATCATGCCACTGCACTCCAGCCTGCATGACAAAGTGAGACCCTGCCTAAACGATAAAATAAAAATACATAAACGACCTGAATCTGCATCTGAAAGGAAAACATGTAAGTGGCCGACGTGTGTATGAAATAATGTCCAACGTCACTAATCCTCAGGAAAATCAAAACCACATGAAGTATCAGCAGGCACCGTTAGGATGACTGTCATCAAAATGCAGAGAGCGAGTGTTGGCGAGGACCTGGAGGAAAGGGGCTGTTGCGGTCTGTTCCTGGGAATGTCATCAGGACAACCACCGTGGAGGACAGCAGGGAGGCTCCTCCCAGATGATCCAGCAATCCCACTGCTGGGTGTTTATCCACAGGC
>CAUYLG010023523.1:0-17029 GCA_963573385.1 Cacajao melanocephalus | reverse complement strand
AATTGCATTTTAGGTTTTGTGGTATATGTGAAGAACATGCAAGATTGTTGCATAGGTACACATGTGGCAGTAACTTTTTTATATGGTGAGTGATAAAGATTTAATTCCATTCTTTTGCATATAAAATCTAGTTTTTCTCAGTACTATTTATTGTAGAGAATATCATTTTCTCATTGTGTCTTTTTGGTGCCTGTGTTGAAATTAGTTGATGGTTTTTAAAATTTATTTCTGGTCTCTCTATCCTATTCCACTGATCTATGTGACTGTTTTTATACAAGTACCATACTGTTTTGATTATTACAATTTTGTAATATAACTTGAAACCCAGTAAGTGTGATGCCTCCAACTTTTTTTTTTTTTTCTTAGAATTGTTTTGGCTATTTTAAGTCTTTTGTGTTGTGGTTTCATTTGAATTTTAGGATTGCTTTTTCTATTTCTGTGGAGAATGTCATTGGAATTTTGATGCAGATTGTATTGAATTTTTATGTTGCTTCAGGTAGTATGGACATTCTAACAATATTCATTCTTTTGATCAATGAGCATGGAATCTCTTTACATCTATTTGTGTCCTCTGCAATTTATTTTATTAATGTTTTATAGTTTTCAGTGAACAAGTCTCTTACCTTCTTGGATAAATTTATTTGTAAGTATTCTACTTTCTTTGATGCTATTATAAATGAAATTGGTTTGTTGATTTTCTTTTCAGTTAATTTCTTATGTGTATGCAAATGCCACAGTTTTTTGTATGTTGATTTTATATCCTGCAACTATTTATTGAATTTATTTATTAGATCTAATAGTTTTTTGGTGGAGTCTTTTGGGGTCTCTTCATATAAGATCATGTCATCTGAAAATGGAAATAATTTTCTTTCTTTCTGATTTGGATACATTTTAGGTCTTATCTTTGTCTATTTGCTCTTGATAGCACTCCCAGTACTATGTTGAATAGAAGTGGCAATAGTGACCATCCTTATTTTGCATGAGATAGCAGAGGAAAGGCTTTTAGTTTCTCCACATTGATAATGATGTTAGCTGTGGGATTTTCATAAATGACCTTTATTATGCTGAGGAACTTTCCTTCTATATCTAAACTGTTAAGGGTCTTTATCAAGAAAGGATATTGAACCTTGTCGAACACTTTTTGTGTCAATTGGTGATCATGTGGTTTTTATCTTTCAGTCTGTTGATGTAATGCAACACATTGATTGATTTGCATATATTAGACCAGCTGTGCATGCCAGGGTAAATCCCACTTGATCATGATGTATAATCTTTTTGATGTGCTGTTTAATTCAATGTGCTAATATTTTATTAAGGATTTCTGCATCAATGTTTATAAGAAATATTGGCTTTTCGTTTTCTTTCATTTTGGTGTCTCTGTCTGGCTTAGGTTTCAATGTAATGCTGGCCTTATAAGATGTGCTAGGCCTTATAAGATGTGCTAGGAAGTATCTCTCTGCTTCTATTTTTTTGAGGAGTTTAAGAAATATTTGTATTAATTATTCTCTGAATTGTTGGTAGGTTTTAGCTGTAAAGCCATCTGATCCAGGACTTCCCTTTGTGGGGAAATTTAAAATTAATAACACAATCTTGACTGGCTGTGGTGGCTCACGCCTGTAATCCCAGCACTTTGGGAGGCTGAGGTGGGCAGGTCATCTGAGATCAGGAGTTCGAGACCAGCCTGGCCAACATGGTGAAACTCTGTCTCCACGAAAAAAAAAAAAAAAATAGCTGGGTGCTTGTAGTCCCAGCTACTTGGGAGGCTGAGGCTGGAGAATCACTTGAACTTGGGAAGTGGAGGTTGCAGTGAGCTAAGATTATGCCACTGCACTTCAGCCTGGGCAACAGAGTGCCCATCTCAAAACAAAACAGAAACAAAAACAGAAACAAAAGCAAAAACAATCTCTTTGCTAGTGGTTTGTTCAGGCGTTCTGTTTCTTCCTGATTCATGGTCTCATTCTTCTTTGGGGCTGGATAAATGGAGAAAGAAATGTAGCACATTTCTTTTATCCACATAAAGAAATGTAGGACTTTTTTTTTTTTTTTAATGCAGACAACAGTTGATGGGCAGTTAGATTGATTCCATGACTTCTCTATTATGAATAGTGCTGCAATAAACATGTGTGTTTAGTGCAGAAGGATTTTTATGGTGGAAGAATTTTTATTCCTTTGGGTATATACCCAACAATGGGATTGCTGGGTCAAGTGATACTTTTGTTTTTTCGTCTCTGAAAGATTACCACCCTGCTATCTACAATGGCTGAATTAATTTACATTCTCACTAGCAGTGTATAAGCCTACCTATGTCTCTACAGTCTTGCCAGCATCTGCTATTTTTTGACTTTAATAATAGCCATTCTGACTGGTACGAGATACCATCTAATTGTGGTTTTGAATTGTACTTCTCTAATGATTAGTGATGTTAAGCATTTCTTATATGCTTGTTGGCCGCATGTATGTCTTCTTTTGAAAACTGTCTGTTCATGTCCTTTGCCCACTTTTTAATTGGGTTGTTTGTTTTTTGATTGTTAATTTGTCTAAGTTTTCCTTTTATAGATTCTGGATGTCAGATCTTTGTCAGACTCATAGTTTGCAAATATTTTCTCCCATTCTTTATGTTGTCTATTTACTCTGTTGATAGTTTATTTTGTTGTGAAGAAAAGCTTTTCAGTTTAACTAGATCCCATTTATCAATTTTTGTTTTTTTGAAATTACTTTTGGCACCCCATCATAAAATATTTGCCAGGTCCTGTGTCCAGAATGGTATTGCCTAGGTTATCTTTCAGGGTTTCTATAGTTGTAGGTATTACATTTAAGTCTTAAACCCATCTTAAGTTGATTTTTATATATGATGTAAGGGAGGAGTTCCACATTAATCTTCTGCTTATGGCTAGCCAATTTTCCCAGTACCATTCATTGAATAGTGAGTCCTTTCCCAATTGCTTGTTTTTGTAAACTTCATGAAAGACCAGATGGTTCTAGGTGTGTAGCTTTATTTGTAGGCCCTCTATTCTGTCTCATTGGTCTGTATGTCTGTTTTTGCACTAGTACCATGCTGTTTTGGTTACTATAGCCTCTTAATATTGTTTGAAGTCAGGTAATGTGATACCTTCAGCTTTGTTCTTTTTCTTAGGATTTCTTGGGCTATTCAGGGTCTTTTTCTGTTCCATATAAATTTTAAACTCTTTTTTTTAATTGCTAAAAATGACATTGGTAGTTTGATAGGAAGAGTGTCAAATCCATAGATTGCTTTGGCCAACGTGGCAATTTTAACAATATTTATTTAACAATATTCTTCTAATTCATAAACATAGAATGTTTTCCATTTGTTTGTATCATCTCTGATTTCTTTGAGCAGTGTTTTGTAATTCTCATTGTAGAGATCTTTCACCTCCCTAGTTAGCTATATTTCTAGCTATTTTATTCATTTTATCATTATTATGAATTGGATTGCATTTTTGATTTGGCTGTCAGCTTGGACATTGTTGGTTCATAGAAATGCTACTAATTTTTGAACATTCATGTTGTAGCCTGGAACTTTGCCAAAGTTGGTTATCAGATCTAGGAGCTTTTAAGCAAACACTATGAGGTAAACCTGGTATGGAATTATGTTGTCTGCAAAAAGAGATAGTTTGCAGATACTCTTCCTATTTGGGTGCCTTTTATTTCTTTCCCTTGTCCGATTGCTCTGGCAAGGACTTCCAGTAGTATACTGAATAATAGTTGTGAGAATGTGCATCTTTGTCTTGTTACAGGTCTCAAAGGGAATGTTTCCAGTGTTTTGTCCATTCAGTATGATGTTGACTATGGGTTTGTCATACATGGCTCTTATTATTTTGAGATTTGTTTCTTAAATACCTAGTTTGTTGATGGCTTTTAAAGTGAAGATGTTGAATTTCATTGAAAGCCTTTTCTATATCTATTGAGACAATTATGTTTATATTTTTAGTTTAGTTTATGTGGTGAGTCACATTTATTGATTTGTGTATGTTGAACGGACCTTGCACCCCAAGGATAAGGCCTCCTTGATCTTGGGGTGATTAGCTTTTTTATGTGTTGGTGGAGTTGGTTTGCTAATATTTTGTTGAGAATTTTTGCACCTATGTTCATCAATAATATTGGACTAAACTTTTTTTGTTGTGCCTCTGCCAGGTTTTGGTATCAGGATGCTGCTGACCTCATGGAACGAGTTACGAAGGAGTTCTTCCTCAATTTTTTGAGAGTTTCAGTAGGAATTGTTTCAGCTTTTCTTTACATGTCTGGTAGAACTTGGCTGTGAATCCATCTGGTACTGAGCTTCTCCTGGTTGGTAGGCATTTTATTATCGATTCAGTTTTGGAACTTGATATTAGTCTGTCCAGGATTCAATTTCTCCCTGTTTTCATTGTGGAAAATTATATGTTTCCATAAAGTTAGTTATCCATTTAAAAAATTTTTCTAGTTTTTGTGCATAAAGCTATTTATGTTACCTTTTAAGAGTTTTTTGTTTTACTGTGGGATCAGTGGTAATGTCTTCTTTGTCATTTCTGATTGTGTTCAATTGGATCTTCTCCTTTTTTTCTTTATTATTCTAGCTAACAATCTATCAATCTTATGTATTCTTTCAGAATACCAGTCCCTGGATTTGTTGACCTTTTGTATTTTTTTTTTTTTTTTTGCATCTCAATTTCTTTCAGTTCAGCTATGATTTTGAATATCTCTTGTCTTCTGCTAGCTTTGAGATTGGTTTGCAGTTGTTTCTCTGGTTCTTCTAGTGTGATCTTTCTAACTTTTTGATGTTGGTGTTTAGTGCTATAAATTTTCCTCTTCATACTGCTTTAGCTGAGTTGCAGAGATTCTGGTATGTTGAATCATTTTTCTTATTAGTTTCAAAGAATTTCTTGATTTCTGTTCTAATTTCATTGCTTATCCAAAAATTGCTCAGGACCAGATTGTTTAATTTCCATGTAATTGTGTGCTTTTGAGTGATTTTCTTAGCATTAATTTATATTTTTATTGTACTGCTGTCCATGAGTGAGTTTGGTATAGTTTTGTTATTTTTGAATTTGAATTTGCTGAAGATTGTTTTATGGCTTACTGTGTGGTCAATTTTAGAGTAAGTGGCATGAGCAGATGCAAAGAATGTACATTCTTTTGTGTTCATGTGGATAGTTCTGTAGATGCCTGTTAAGCCCATTTGGTCTAATGTTGAGTTCCAGCCCTGAATATTATTGTTGGATTTCTCCTTGATGATCTATCTAATACTGTTAGTGAGGAGTTAAAGTCTCCCACTATGATTATGTAATTATCTAAGTCTGTTTGTCTGTCTATAATAGCTTGCTTTATAAATGTAGGTGCTCCTGTGTTGGAAGCATGCATATTTAGAATAGTTAGATCTTCTTGCTCAATTGAAATTTTTACGATTGTGTAATGCCCTTCCTTGCCTTCTTAAATCATTGTTGGTTTAAAGTCTGTTTGGCCTGAAATTAGAATAGCAACACCTGCTTTTTTTTCTGCTTTCTGTTTGTTTGGTAGATTTTTATCCATTCCTTTAATTTGAGCCTATTCATGCAATTGCATATAAGATGGGTCTCTTCTAAAGAGTTGGGTTTGATGTAGTGATGAGTAATGGCCTTTCCTTTCCATATTTAGCACACATTTCAGGACCTCTTTTAAGGCAGGTCTGGTAGTAACAAAGTCTCTTAGCATTTACTTATCTGAAAAAGATTTTATTTCTCTTTTGCTAATGAAGCTTAGTTTGGTTGGATATGAAATTCTTAGTTGAAATTTGTTTTCTTCAAGAATTCTGAATATAGAACCCCAGTCTCTTCTCACTTTTCAGGTTTCTACTAAAAGTGTGGTGTTAACCTAAAGAAGCTCCCTTTGTACATAACCTACTCCTTCTTGCTAGCTGCATTTAACATTTTTTCTTTTATTTCTTCCTTGGAGAACCTGACAACTGTGTGTCTTGGGGATGCTGATGAAGATGTTGTATAGTATTTCATGAGGGTTACTTGCATTTCCTGAATTTCAATGTTGGCCTTTAGTGAGGTTGGAGAAATTTTCATGCAATATTCTAAAATATGCATTCCAAGTTGCTTGCTTTCTCTCTGACTCTTTCTGGGATGTCAATGAGCCATAGATTTTATCTGTTTACATAATCCCAAATTTCTCAGAGGTTTTCTTATTTATTTATTTATTTATTTTTGAGATGGATGTCCTTTGGATTTTGATCACAGTATAATGTGATTTCAGTCAACTGGCTTTTATTTTAATTTGATCCTGGGTCTTGGAGGAGATCCTTCCTATTAGTGTCTTTCTATTAATGTCTCCATGTCTATTTTTCTTTTCTTTCTTTCTTTTTTTTTTGGATGTTTTGAGACACAGGACTTTCTCAGGCAGGGGCTACAGTTGGCAAACAGGCCATATCTTTGTTGATTCAGCCCTAATCTGCTGTCTACATGCTTCCCAAGGGAATATGAGGTTGCACCTGCCTGCAGAATTCATACAAAAGTGGTACACTTGGGTTGGATGCTCTAGTGGTTTTGGCCCATCAGACTAACAAAGGAAGGGGTAAGTGGAGTTGCCTGCCCTGCCTACTGGGTGTTTTCATGGCAATGTAAGTCTGCACCCCTCATCAAATTCAGAAAGAAGAGTAACCACTGGGCAGGAACCTCTAGCAGGTGTGGCTTATCTTCTTATGATAGATGAGGGTGGTGTGGGTTACCCACCCTGCCATTTGGGTGCTTCCTGGGACAAGAGTAGGCTGCACCTTCTGGTTGAGTTCACACAGAAATAACACCACTGAACCAGAAGCTCTAGCAGGCATTGCCCACTTGGCTAGTAGTGGTGAGAGTCAGTTTCCTGGGACAACAGGAGGCTGTGCTTCTGGCTCAGTTGACAGACATGGGACTACTGGGCCAGAAGCTCTATCAGGCATTGCTCACCTGGCTACCAGTGTTGGCAGTGGGTGGGGTCACTTGGCCTGCAGTCCAGGTGTTTCCTTGGATAACAGGTGGCTGTGTTGTCTGCCTGAGTTCACATGGAAATGAGACCACTGGGCTAGAAGTTCTAGCAGGCATTTCTCACCTGTCTACCAGTGGCAGGGGTGGGTGGAGTCAGCCGTCATGCCATCTAGGTGTTTTCTGGTACGACAGGAGTCTCCACACTCTGGCTGAGTTCACACAGAAGCAGGAACACCGGGCTGGGAGCTCTAATAGTTGTTGTTTGCCTGGTTAACTGGGGCAGGGGTTGGTGGGGTCTCCTGCTCTGCTGTCTGGATGTTTCCTGGGAAAGCAGGAGGCTGAGCTCTCTGGCCGAGTTTACACAGAAGTGGTATTGCTAGGCTAGAAGCTGTAGCAGGTATTGTCCTATTGGCTATCAGGGGCACGAGTGGGTGGGGCTGCCTGCCATTACATCTAGGTGCTTCCCAGGAGAACAGGAGACTGTGACCACCAACTGAGTCAACACAGAAGTGGGTCCACTGGACTGGAAGCTCTAGAAGCCATCATTGCCTGGTTATCAGTCGTGAGTGTGAATAAGTTTACCCACCCTGCCTTCTTCGTGTTTCCTGGTACAACATGAAACTCAACCATCTTGCTGCATTCACATAGAAGCTCAGCCACTGGGCTGGAAGCCCTAGCAGGTGTTGCCCACCTGGCTTCCAGTTGTGGCAATGGATGGGGTCACCTGCCTTACTGTCCAGGTGCTTCCTGGGACAACAGGAGGCTGCATCTACTGACTGAGTCCATACAGAAGAGGGACTGCTGGGCTGGAAGCTCTAGCAGGTATTACTGCCTGGCTAGCAGTGGTGGAGATGGGTGGGGTCACTCAACTTGCCATCGGGGTGTTTCCTGGGACAACAGGAAGCTGTGCCCTTCTGCTTAGTTCACACAGAAGTGCAACCACTAAGCTGGAAGATCTAGCAGATGTTGCTTGCCTGACTACCAGTAATGCAGGTGGGTGGAGTCGCTTGCCCTGCCATCTGGGTGCTTCTCAAGACAACAGGAGGCTGCAACTGCCAGATGAGTTCAGATAGAAGCTGGAGCACTGGGCTGGAAGCTGGTTCTGAAGGCCTGTCTAGCAAGGGGGGGATGAGTGGAACAATCTTACTACTTCCAGCACTGTGAGTGAAGCATCTATTGGGACTATGGTGCTGGTACTGGTTTGCTCTGGGTCCCAAGACTTGTAGAGATCCCCTTGAGAGTTGCCTCTGCAAAACATCCAGGTGGCTCTCTGCCTCAGTCTAGAAATGCAGTGAGGAGGGTGCAGAGGTCCAGAGGGATTCTCCCATTCCTAGTCTTGTACTGGTCCCTCTGAAGAGTGTGAATCCCCTAGGGGACTTTCACTCACTCACCCTTTCCCATGCTGGAGAAGTTCTCCTGGTTCTGTGCTGAGCTCAGAGAGGCTGGTGATCAGCTTCACTCCTCTTTGATTTCTTTGCCCTCCTGCTGCCTTGATAGATTCTGATGTGAGTTTCTCAGATGATTGGCTGGCAGGGTCAGTTTTAATAAGCCCTTTTGTTTCCTCTCTATGACAGTGGTACATGTAAGCTGCTTATAGTCTGCCATCCTGGCCCCTCCTCCTTTTATTTTGTATTTCTTACATAAGTGTAGTTATCACTTTTGACTGTTTTGACTTTTAGCCTTCATACTAGAGATTTATATGATTTACAGAGCACTCTAACAATGTTGGAGTATCCCAGATTTGACTATATATTTACCTTTATCAGTTAATATTATAATTTTATATTTTCATGTTAGTAATTAACATCCTTTTGTTTCTACTTAAAAACTCCCCGCAGCATTTACTGTAAAGAAGGTCTAGTGATGATGAATTCTCTCAAATTTTGCCTGTCTGGGAAAGAATATTTCACTTTATTTTGGAATAACAGCTTTGCTGTGTATAGTATTTTTAGCTGTCAGTTCATTATCGTTCATGACTTTGAATTTATCATTTTATTCTCTCTTGGCCTATAATGATTTTTGTGGAGAAATCCGCTTATAGTCTAATAAAGATTTGCCTATATGTTACTTGACACTTTCCACTTGCTGCTTTTAAAATTCTGTCTTTAAGATAGCTAATAGGAACAGCTCGTCTGCACATCCTAGTGAGACCAATGTAGAAGGCAGGTGATTGCTGTATTTTCAGCTGTAGTACCTCATTCATCTCATTGGGACTGGTTAGACAGTGGGTGCAGTCCACAGAGGGCAAGCAGTAGCGGGTTTGGGAGTCACCTCATTTGGGAAGTGCAAGGGGTCAGGGAACTCCCTCTACTAGGCAAGGAAAGCTGTGAAGGACTCTGCCATGAGGGACAGTGCTATCTGGCCCAGAAACTATGCTTTTCCCACCATTTTTGCAACCAGCAGAAGAGGAGATTCCCTTGGGTACCTACACCACGAGGGCCCTGGGTTTCAAGCACAAAACTTGGAGGCTGTTTGGACAGACACTGAGCTAGCTGCAGGATTTTTTTTTTCATACCCCAGTGGCTCCTGGAACCCCAGCAAGAGAGAACCATTCACTCCCCTGGAAAGGGAACTAAAACCAGGGAGCCAAGGGGTCTTGCTTAGCAGGTCCCATCCCCAAGATCCATTGGTTTGAAATTCTTGCTGTGAGGACAGCAGTCTGAAGTTGACCTGCAATGCTCGAACTTGGTGGGGTGAGGGACATGAGTAGGCAGTTTTTCCCTCAAAGTGGAAACAAAGCCACTGGGAAGTCTGAATTGGGTGGAGTCCACTGCAGTGCCACAAAGACACTGTAGTCAGACTGCTTCCCTAGATTTCTCCTCTCTGGGCAGGGCATCTCAGAAAGAAAGGGATCAACCCAGTAAGGGGCTTATAGATAAAACTCCCACCTCCCTGTGACAGAGCACTTGAAGGAAGGGGTGGCTGTGGGTGCAGCTTCATCAGACTTAAAGGTCCCAGCCTGCCAGCTCTGAAAAGAGCAGCAGATCTCCAAGAACAGCACCTCAGCTCTGCGAAGAAATGGAATGCTTCCTCAAGTGGGTCCCTGACCCTCGTGTCTCCTCACTGAGAGATACCTCCAAGCAGGGGTCAGTAGACACCTTATGCAGAAGACCTCTGGCTGGCATCTGGTGGGTGCCCCTCTGGGACAAAGCTTCCAGGGAAAGAAACAGGCAGCAATCTTTGCTGTTCTGCAGCCTCTGCTGGAGATAACCAGGCAAACAGGGTCTGGAGTGAACCTCCAGCAAACACCAGCAGAGCTGCAGAAGAGGGACCTGACTGTTAGAAGAAAAACTAACAAACAAAAAGTAATAAAATGAACATCAACAAGCAGGACGCCTACACAAAAACTCCATTTAAAGGTCACCAACATCAAAGATCAAAGATAGATAAATCCACAAAGATGAAAAAAATGGGCAAAATGCTGAAAATCTCCAAAACCAGGCCTCTTCCTTTTTAAAGGATCATAACCCCTCCCCAGAAAGGGAACAAAACTGGACAGCAAATGAGTTTGACGAATTGACACAAGTAAGCTTCAGAAGGTGAGTAATAAAAAACTCCTCTGAGCTAAAGGAGCATTTTCTAACCCAATGCAAGGAAGCTAAGAATCTTGATAAAAGGTTACAAAAACTACTAACTTTAATTACAAGTTTAGAGAAGAACACTAATGACCTAATGTGGGTAAAAAATAGAGCATGAGAACTTCGTGAGGCATACACGAGTATCAATAGCCAAATTAATCAAGCAGAAGAAAGGATATCAGAGAGTAAAGATGAACTTAATGAAATAAAGCGTGAAGACAAGATTAGAGAAAAAACAATAAAAGGGAATAAACAAAGCCTCCAAGATAGATGAAACTATGTGAAAAGACCAAACGTATGATTGATTGGTGTACCTGAAAGTGACGGGAAGAATGGAACCAAGTTGGAAAACACTCTCAGGATATTATCCAGAAGAACTTCCCCAATCTAGCACAACAGGACAACAGTCAAATTTAGGATATAGAGAACATCACTAAGATACTCCTCAAGAAGAGCAACCCCAAGACACATAATGGTCAGATTTACCAAGGTTGAAATGAAGGAAAAAATGTTGAGGGCAGCCAGAGAGAAAGGTCAGGTTACCCACAAAGGGAAGCCCATCAGACTAACAATGGATGTCTCTGCAGAAACCCTACAAACCAGAAGTAAGTGGGGGCCAATATTCAACATTCTTTTATTTTCCTTTTATTGTACTTTAGGTTCTGGGGTACATGTGCAGATCATGCAGGATTGTTGCATAGGTACACACATGGCAATGTGGTTTTCTTCCTCCGTCCCCCCATCACCTATATCTGGCATTTCTCCCCATGTTATCCCTCCCTGACCTCCCTACTCCCTCGCTGTCTCACCCTTGGCATCCCCCAACAGACACCTGTGTGTGATACTCCCCTCCCTGTGTCCATGTGTTCTCATTGTTCAGCAGCTGCCTATGAGTGAGAATATGTGGTGTTTGATTTTCTGTTCTTGTGTCAGTTTGCTGAGAATTATGGTTTCCAGATTCATCTGTGTCCCTACAAAGGATACAAACTCATCATTTTTTATGGTTGCATAGTATTCCATGGTGTATATGTGCCACATTTTCCTTGTCCAGTCTATCATCGGGCATTTGGGTTGGTTCCAGGTCTTTCCTATTGTAAACAGTGCCGCCATGAACGTACATGTGCATGTATCTTTATGATAGAATGATTTGTAATCCTTTGGGTATATACCCAGCAGTGGGATTGCTGGATCAAAAGTAATTGCTATTTCTAGGTCCTTGAGGAAGCACCACACTGTCTTCCACAATGATTGAACTAATTTACACTCCTACCAACAGTGAAAAAGTGTTCTGATTTCTCCACATCCTCTCCAGCATCTGTTGTCTCCAGATTTTTTAATGATCGCCATTCTAACTGGCGTGAGGTAGTATCTCAATGTGGTTTTGATTTGCATTTCTCTAATGACCAGCGATGGTGGGCATTTTTTTTATATGTTTGTTGGCATCATATATGTCTTCTTTTAAAAAGTGTCTGTTCATATCCTTTGCCCACTTTTGGATGGGTTTGTTTGTTTCTTGTAAATCTGTTTTAGTTCTTTGTAGACTCTGGATATTAGCCCTTTGTAGATTCTGGTTATTAGCCTTTTGTAGATTCTGGATATTAGCCCTTTGTCAGATGGGTAGATTGCAAAATTTTTTTCCCATTCTGTTGATTGCTGGTTCACTCTAATGATTGTTTCTTTTGCTTTACAGAAGCTCTGGAGTATAATTAGATCCCATTTGTCTATTTTGGCTTTTGTTGCCAGTGCTTTTGGTATTTTAGTTATGAAGTCCTTGCCTATGCCTATGTCCTGAATGGTTTTGCCTAGGTTTTCATCTAGGGTTTTTATCATGTTAGGTCTTATGTTTAAGTCTTTAATCCATCTGGAGTTAATTTTAGTGTAAGGTATCAGGAAGGGGTCCAGTTTCTGCTTTCTGCACACTGCTAGCCAGTTTTCCCAACACCATTTATTAAACAGGAAATCCTTTCCCCATAGTTGTTTTTGTGAGGTTTGTCAAAGATCAGATGGTTTTAGATGTGTGGCTTTGTCTGCAGGGCCTCTGTTCTGTTCCATTGGTCTATATCTCTGTTTTGGAGCCAGTACCATGCCATTTTGATTACTGTAGCCTTTTAGTATAGTTTGAAATCAGGCAGCGTGATGCCTCTGGCTTTGTTCTTTTTGCTTAGGATTGTCTTGGCTACGTGGGCTCTCTTTTGGTTCCATATTAAGTTTAAGGTGTTTTTTTCCAGTTCTGTGAAGAAGGTCATTGGTAGCTTGATGTGGATAGCATTGAATCTATAAGTTACTTTGGGCAGTATGGCCAGTTTCACGATACTGATTCTTCCTAATCATGAGCAGGGAATGTTTCTCCATCTGTTTGTGTCCTCTCTTATTTCCTTGAGCTGTGGTTTGTAGTTCTCCTTGAAGAGGTTCTTTACATCCTTTGTTAGTTGTATTTCTGGTATTTTATTCTCTTTGTAGCAATTGTGAATGGGCGTTTTCTCATGATTTGGCTCTCTGTTAGTCTGTTATTGGTGTATAGAAATGCTTGTGATTTTGCACATCGATTTTGTATCCTGAGACTTTGGTGAAGTTGGTTATCAGTTTAAGGAGATTTTGGGCTGAGACGATAGAGTCTTGTAAAATTACAATCATGTTGTGTGCAAATAGAGACAATTTGACTTCCTCTTTTCCTAATTGAATATCCTTTATTTCTTTTCGTTGCCTGATTGCTCCGGCTAGAACTTCCTATACTATATTGAATAGGAGTTGTGAGAGAAGGCATCCTTGTCTAGTGCTGGATTTCAACGGGAATGCTTCTAGTTTTTGCCCTTTCAGTATGATATTGGTTGTAGGTTTGTCATAAATAGCTTTTATTGTTTTGAGATATGTTACATTGATACCTAGTTTATTGAGAGTTTTTAGCATAAAATGCTGTTGAATTTCGTTGAAGGCTTTCTCTGCATCTATTGAGATAATCATGTGTTTTTTGTCTTTGGTTCTGTTTACATGGTGGATTATGTTTATAGACTTACGTATGTTGAACCGGCCTTGCATCCCTGGAATGAAGCCTACTTGATCGTGATGGGTAAGTTTTTTGATGTGCTGTTGCAATCAGTTTGCCAGTATTTTATTGAAGATTTTTGTATCTATGTTCATCATGTATACTGACCTGAAGGTTTCTTTTTTGTTGTTGATTCTCTGCTGGATTTTGGTATCAGGATGATGTTGGTCTCGCCAAAGGATTTGGGAAGGATTCCCTCTTTTGGATTCTTTGCAATAGTTTCAGAAGGAATGGTACCAGCTGCTCTTTGTATGTCTGGTAGAATTCAGCTGTGAACCCGTCTGGACCTGGACTTTTCTTGCTTGGTGGGCTATTGATTGCTGCCTCAACTTCAGCCGTTGTTATTGGTCTATTCAAGGTTTCAAATTTTTCCTGGTTTAGGCTTGGGAGGGTGCAAGTTTCCAGGAATTTATCCATTTCTTCTAGGTTTACTGGTTTATGTGCATAGAATTGCTTGTAGTAATCTCTGATTGTAGTTTGTATTTCTGTGGAATCAGTGGTGATATCCCCTTTATTGTTTTTTATCACATCTATTTGATTCTTCTCCCTTTTCTTTTTTATTAATCTGGCTAGCAGTCTGTCTATTTTGTTGATCTTTTCAAAAACAAGCTCCTGTATTTATTGATTTTTTGAAGGTTTTTTGTGTCTCTATCTCCTTCAGTTCTGCTCTGATCTTAGTTATTTCTTGTCTTTTGCTAGCTTTTGAGTTTTTTTGATCTTGCTCCTTTAGCTCTTTCAATTTCCACTATAGGGTGTCGATTTTAGATCTTTCCTTGCTTCTCATGTGGACATTCATTGCTAAATTTCCGTCTAGACACTGCTTTAAATGTGTCCCAGAGATTCTGGTATGTTGTGTCTTCATTCTCCTTGGTTTCAAAGAACATCGTTATTTCTGCTTTCATTACATTGTCTATCCAGTTGACATTCAGTAGCCAGTTGTTCAGTTTCCATGAAGCTGTGTGTTTCTGAGTCAGTTTCTTAATTTTGAGTTCTAATTTGCCTGCCCTGTGGTCCGAGAGATTGTTGTTTTCTGTTCTTTTTTTTAAATTAGTGTATATATATATATATAATTTTATTGCTTTTTAGGTTTTGGGGTACATGTGAAGAACATGCAGGATTGTTGCATAAGTACATACATGGCAATGTGGTTTGATGCCTTCCTCCCCGTCACCTATATCTGGCATTTCTCCCCAAATTATCCCTCCACAACTCCCCACCCCCCGCTGTCCCTCCCCTAGTTCCCCCCAACAGACCTCAGTGTGTGATGATCCCCTCCCTGTGTCCATGTGTTTTATGAGGTCAATTTTAGAGCAGGTGCAGTCCGGTGCTGAGAAGAATGTATATTCTGTGAATTTGGGGTGGAGATTTCTGTAGATGCCTATTAGGTCTGCTTGGTCCAGATCTGAGTTCAAGTCCTGTCTATCCTTGTTAATTTTTGGTCTCATTGATCTGTCTAATATTGACAGTGGAGTGTTTAAGTCTCCCACTATTATTGTGTGGGAGTCTAATTCTCTTTGTAGGTCGTTAGAACTTGTTTTATGTACCCAGGTGTTCCTGTATTGGGTGTGTATATATTTAGGATCATTCGTGTTTCCTGATGCATTGATCCTTTTACCATTATGTAATGTCCTTCTTTGTCTCTTTTGATCTTTGTTGGTTTAAAGTCCATTTTATCAGACACTAGGATTGCAACTCCTGCTTTTTATTGCTTTCCATTTGCTTGGTAAATCTTCCTCCATCCCTTTATTTTGAACCTATGTGTATCCTTGTATGTGAGATGGGTTTCCTGGATATAGCACACCGATGGGTTTTGACTTTTTATTCCATTTACCAGTCTGTGTCTTTTGATTGGGGCATTTAGCCCATTTACATTTAAGGTTAATATTGTTATTTGTGAATTTGATCCTGCCATTTTGTTGCTAGCTGGATGTTTAGCCTTTTAGTTGACGCAGTTTCTTCATTGTATCGATAGTCTTTACCATTTGTTTTGTTTTTGGAGTGGCTGGTACTGGTTGTTCCTTTCTATGCTTAGTGCTTCTTTCAGGAGCCTGTAACACAGGCCTGGTGGTGGTGAAATCTCTCAGCAATTGCTTGTCCATAAATGATTTTATTTCTGCTTCACTTATGAAGCTTAGTTTGGCTGGATATGAAATTCTAGATTGAAAGTTCTTTTCTTTAAGGATGTTGAATATTGGTACCCAGTCTCTTCTGGCTTTTAGGGTTTCTCCAGAGAGATCTGATGTGAGTCTGATGGGCTTCCCTTTGTGGGTAACCTGACCTTTCTCCCTGGCTGCCCTCAGCATTTTCTTCCTTCATTTGAATCCTGGTAAATCTGACAATTATGTGCCTTGGGATTGCTTTTCTTAAGGAATATTTTGTGGTGTTCTCTGTTGTTCCTGGACTTGAATGGTAGCCTGGCTTGCTAGGTTGGGGAAGTACTCCTGGATAATATCCTGAAGAGTGTTTTATATGTTGGATTTATTCTCTCCATCACATTCAGGTACACCTATCAAATGTAGATTAGATCTTTTTACATAATCCCATATTTCTTGGAAGCTTTGTTCATTTCTTTTCACTCTTTTTTCTCTCATCTTGACTTCTCATTTTATTTCATTGAGCTGATCTTCATTCTCTGGTATCCTTCTTCTGCTTGGTCAATTTGGCTATTGAAACTTGTGTATGCTTCATGAAGTTCTCATGCTGTGTTTTTCATCTCCATCAAGTCATTTATATTATTCTCTAAGCTATTTATTCTAGTTAGCATCTCATCTAATCTTTTTTATAGGTTGTTAGTTTCTTTGCATTGGGTTAGCACATATTCTTTTAGCTCTGAGAAGTTTGTTATTACCCACCTTCTGATGTCTGTTTCTGTCAAATAATCAGATTCATTCTCCATCCACCTTTGATCACTAGCTGGTGAGGAGTTGTGATCCTTTGGAGGAGGAGAGGCATTCTGGTTTTTGGTGTTTTCATCCTTTTTATACTGATTTCTTCCCATCTTAGTGGCTTTATCTAGCTGTGGTGTTTGTAGTTGGTGACTTTCAGATGGGATCTCTGAGTTGATGTCCTTTTTGTTTTTGATGAAGTTATTTCTTTCTGTTTCTTAGTTTTCCTTCTAAGAGTCAGGTCCCTCTGCTGCAGGACTTCTGGAGGTCCACTCCAGGCCTGCTTGCCTGGGCATCACCTGCAGCAGCTGCAGAACGGTAAGGGTTGCTGAAAGTTTCTTCTGTTATCTTCATCTCAGAAGAGTACCTGCCAGATGTCGGCCCGAGCTCTTCTTTTTGAGATGTCTCTTTGGGTATATGGTGGTGGGGAGTTGTTTTTTTTTTTTTTTTTTTTTTTTTTTTTTTTTTTTTTTTTTTTTTTGTGTGTTTTTTGTTTTAAAAAATGGAAGATAAAGTTGGAAAATGTTTTTGGGGGGGGTGACTTTTTTTATTTTTATGTGAGTGTGTGGTTTAATTGTT
>CAUYLG010023521.1:0-12181 GCA_963573385.1 Cacajao melanocephalus | reverse complement strand
AAGTTTTCCTGGATAATATCTTGAAGAGTATTTTCCAGCTTGGATTCATTCTCTTCATCACATTCAGGTACACCTATCAAACGTAGATTAGGTCTTTTCACATAGTCCCATATTTCTTGGAGACTTCGTTCATTCCTTTTTATCCTTTTTTCTCTAATCTTGACTTCTTGTTTTATTTCATTGAGTTCATCTTTGACCTCTGATATCCTTTCTTCTGCTTGGTCAATTCGGCCGTTGAAACTTGTGCATGCTTCGCGAAGTTCTCGTGTTGTGTTTTTCAGCTCTATCAATTCATTTATATTCCTCTCTAAGTTGTCCATTCTCATTAGCATTTCGTTATTTCTTCTTTCAACGTTCTTAGTTTCTTTGCATTGGGTTAGTACATGTTCTTTTAGCTCACAGAAGTTTCTTATTATCCACTTTCTGAAGGCTGATTCTGTCAGTTCATCGCACTCATTCTTAGTCATGCCTTGTTCTCTTGCTGATGAGGAGCTGCGATCCCCTGTAGGAGGAGAGGCATTCTGATTTCGGGTGTTCTCAGCCTTTTTGCACTGGTTTCTTCCCATTTTTGTAGATTTATCCACCTGTCATCTTTGTAAATGCTGACTTTCAGATTGGGTCTGAGTGGATGTCTGGCTTGTTGGTGATGAAGTTTTTTCTGTTTCTTAGTTTTCCTTTGGCGGACGCCCCTTCCCCACAGAGCTGGACCTTCCCGGTTCAGCTGTGCTTACTGTGAAACTCTCAGTCCTCAGCACTTCCAATTGCTGTTCTCTTGTGGGGATGGGACCAGCCAAACCCAACTCAAAGGGCACCCCATCACGTATACTCCGCACCGCTGGCAAAATAGCCGCGCCGGCCAAAAAAGTTGTGCTGGTGTCCCGTATGGCACCTCCGCTGGGAATCTCCCAGTCTGTGGGCAACAAAAATTCGTCTGAAAGTGCGGTGTCCACTCGCTCTCTGCGCTTTCACTGGGAGCTACAATCCTTAGCTGTTGTTAATCGGCCATCTTGGCTCTCTCTTCAATTGTTGAATGAGAAACACAGAGGGAGCAAGAAAATATGTGTTTAGTGTAAAAATCCTATCAATCCAGTTGTATGTGTTGATATTAAATATCTCTCTGTACTTCTTGGCAATTTGGATCAACCTATTTAAGGTTGAAATGAGATATGCCCAGCTGTTTGAATGTTCATATTTGTGTTTTACTCCTAAGGGTGAAGCATATATAATTTTTAGGGCTTAAGATATCATCATGAAAAAATGGTATATGGAGATGCTTAGCTTGTTTAATGGCTATTTTCATAAGTTTTTACCAATGGTACTGGCCATGTGAGCTTCAAATTTCCTAACTGAATTTTCCCATATTGGGACAGCAGTTGCTTATAGTAGATTTGGTTTGCACCTCAGGTATACACTTTCAGTTTGCAGATCTATTGCTTTTAGGGGGAGTTTGTTACTGATGTTCTTCTTAATTCATCATTTAAACACAATTAAAGCACGTAATTTTGTTCTTCTAAATTTACTGTGACTCTCAGCAACAGCTATTTGTTGATCATTTCTGTTGATGAAATCAACAAATCCTGTGGTTAGACTGTTAGATTACTTCTGTCTTATGTTTTCTTGTGAGATTCTATTTCAGGAAGAAAAAACTGAATTTTTCATCTTGTATATTTGTTTTAAAGAAGTGTTTCTAAATAAAATTTCTGGTACAACAGAGAAATTATATTTTGCCATGATCTCAAAGACATCAATTTCTGTTATCACCAGACTTCAATTTAGGTGACCATTTTTCAGTGATTAATGCCCAAATTTAAAAGTAATCTGAGAAATAAAGATTGAACACATCTTTTCTCTAATAATCTCTTGTATCTGTTTTCTCTGGTACATTTTGTTGTGCTTCTGGATCACTTACTAAGATTTATTTACCCAAAATTGTGCATCCTTGGCATCACTTTAAAGGTGCAATCATTCATTGATGTGCAATTCATCTTGATTTCATAGCAGTATGGTGAAAATCCATCCCTTAGAGATGTTACATCCGTATAAATGAGAATGATTGTGTCCTCTTCTCTAAAATGTTTGCTCTTGTTGCACTTACGGATTTAAGGTGCTATAGAGAATGAAACTAGTTGTATCTCTGTGAAACCTAACATTAAAAAAAGAAAATGCTTTTTGTGCACTTGAAGGCAAGATTTGATCAGTAATGATGTAACCTATAGAGTTCAATGCTCAGTGTTAAATCCTGTGTTGTTTACCTAAAGAAGCTTGATTTAGTCATTTTTAATCGACTTTAAAGTATAAAATTACCTAGAAGAACAGAATCAAAATTTCAAATTTCCTTAAAACTTGGGAGCAATAGTCAAATAATATTCAGTGAGTTGAACAGTAATGAACACTTTTGGGTGGAAGGCCATATAGTTTTGCTGTTGTTTTTGTTGTTTAATTATTTTTAAGTGTCATAGAGACAAAAATAATCTTTATCTCATGCTCTTAGTGGTCTTTGAGTTTACTGTTGGTTGTAAGGCCTTAAAAAATTTATCAAAAGCCAACATAATAAGGCAGATACTTATTATGAAACTTCCTTTCTCCTAAAAACAGAATTAGAGGGAGAAATATCAAATAAGCAGAAGAATGCTTCTCAGACCCTTTCTAACCTGCTAAATCTAGTTATTTACATTATAGAGCTTGAAATAAAAAAAAATTTACTTCAAAATAATAGAGAGAGTAGGTTCCTCAGACGTTCTCCTTTCCTGGTGAAGATTTGGTCAGTTCATCCTGATGCTGTTTACAGTTTATACACAATCTTCCCACAATCTATCCACATTTCATCACTCCCCACCCTATTTGCCCTACTCTAGCCTACATCATCTCTTGCCTGTACCACTAAATAATCTCCTGAGTGGTCTCCCAGCTTACACTTTTGCCTTTCCCCATGGTTTATGCTTTATAAACAGCCAAACTGATCTTCTTAAAGGGAAGATATAAATGTTTTAGGCTTGTTGGCCATATTATGTCAATCACATCTAGAGTCATGAAGTTGTTGTGCTGTATGTTCTCTCTTTGTCCTTATAAATTTGTTAACAAAACATCTATATCTAATTGATGATTTGTTTTTAAAACTAGCCATTTGTAAAATACCAAAAATAAAAAGAAGAAAATCAGTGTTTTCTGCACATACACTATTAAATAATTTGGTTAATGGAGAATGAAATACATTCACTTCATTTTGTCTCTTTAGACAATCGAGCAAGTCAGCAATTTTTTTGGCCAATAGAAAATAAGACAGCCTTTAACAATCGGCCTACATTAATTAGAATGCTTTCATTTTATCCCACTGAAAATTTAATGACCCAATTAAAGTTCACCCTATTTATATTTAGATATTCATAGCTACCATTCATTCATGGAGGATAACAGATGCAATCAGATGCAAAATAAAGACCTTTTCCTTCATATATATGTGTGTGTGTGTGTGTATATATATATATGTGGCAAATGCCCACTTATGGAGGCTATTTATTTTTCTTCTTGGTGGCGCTGTGTGAGCTCTCTGATTTGTGTATCAAACATGGTGACATGTTTACGTCTGTGCATTCATGTCAGACCTTTTGGAGGTTCTCCCTGTTTCCTAGCAGACTGTTTGAAATAGCTCTTTGTCAGTTTCAGTTCACACCCATAAAATTGGCTTCAAGTTTCCACCTTGTTTGAAACTCCCTAGCCAATAACCTTCCTAACCCAAACCAGATGTGAAAAAGTTCATCCAAACAGTTTTGAAATGTATTGACCTTGTCCACATATTACAGAGTAGGGGTTTATAAAACCTAATCTGAAATCCTATTTTCCTTTCCTCAGGGTATGTCAAAGAAAATTTAATGACCCGTCTAAGGTCAGTAGATCTGCAAATCTGTAACATCTCCACTTTATTTTTCTTCTAAACCTGTTTTAGTTCCTTGGGGATCATCCAGTGTCCTCTGTCCTCCTACATTTTTGGGAATGGGCAGTTGGAATGCCTGCCCCCTGCCTGGAATTGTTTTGTGGTTAGCTAAGTAATTTCTTTTTTGTAGTTATCCCTGCACAGTGGCCTCCTCTTCCCATTCATCAGGAGTCACATTCTTCCAATACAAGGACAACTGCCCCCTTAGGACTAGGACTTAATGTCTTCCACCTGTAAGAGGCTTTGGGCTGACGGCCTCCTCATTAGCATGCTCAGTGTAAAGGATCCCCAAATGAACTTGCTCCCTGAAATTATCTTTTCTTGCAGGATAATGTTAATGAGAGAAAAGTCTTGTTTGCAAAAATCAACTGGAGTTTATATGTTGATATTTTCATTGAGATAGGACTCCATTTACTCATTGCTTTATGCATAATTGAATATTGGGGACAGCCTTGAGAAAAGGTTTTAAGGAATAAATATTTACTGACAGAGAAACACTGAAAAGATAAGGCAAGCATTTTACCTACTGGCATGTGGTTTCATTTTGTGGAGCACCTAAGTCGATTACTGTAATCAGAGAGCTGTGTGACTCTGAAAATAATAGTAATAATATTTTCTACTAAAATATACTGCTCTTACCATGTAAAGTTGAAACCTTTCAAATATGGACTCTGTTCAGGAATTGTAGAAGAGCATCAACTAACCACTGGCTACAGAATATTGCTTTTCTTTTTTTTTTTTTTTTTTTGCTTTCTCTCTGTAATACTTTTATAGATTTGATCACACAATCTTTCCACAATCCATCCACATTTCATCACTCCCCACCCCATTTGCCCTGCTCTAACCCACATCACCTCTTGCCTGGACCACTAAATAATCTTCTGAGTGGTCTCCCAGCTTACATTCTTGCTCTTCCCCATGGTTTATGCTTTATAAAAAGCCAAAGTGATCTTCTTAAAGGGAAGATAATAAATGTTTTAGGCTTGTGGGCCATATTATCTCGATCACATCTACTCATCTCTGATGCTATAACATGAAACCACAAAACCAAGCACGAAACCACCCACAGACAGATGAAGGAAAGTGCATGGCTGTATTCCAATAAAATTTTATTTACACAAACCAATGGCCAGCCATTTGGCCAGTTTGCCAACCCTGTTTTAAAACTAAATATCAGGACCTGTCACTCTCCTGTCTGAGGCCCTCCTTTGTCTTCCTATTTTACAACCATAAAATCTGAACTCCTCTCTGCCGTTTATAAAGCCTCCCCTTTGTGAACGCACCAGTAAACATTCCTGACCAGGCGCCCTCCTTCCTGCATCCCTCACAGACCCTGTCCACTCTGGCCTGCTCGCTGGGACTGTGTCTTTATGACCTTGACTTTTACGGTTCCCTCCAACTGAAACCTTCTTCATTCCCATCAACACCGTGCTGGGTTATTTTCAGGTTTTGTTTTTAATCAGTTGGGTTTTAGCTTCTATCTACCTCTGTGTAGAAGCTTCCTTGACCCTCTGTGAAACTTATTGCTCTCTCATTTCCTGTACCAATCACTGTTCATTCATTTTATAGATTTGCTTTCTTCAGAGTCTCACTATTTCAAATTATCTTTTTGGTTTTTGCTTGTTTGTTTCTTGAGACAGGGTCTTGCTCTGTCAATAAGACTGAAGTTCAGTGGCCCAATCATGGCTCATTGCAGCCTTGGTCTCTCTGGCTCAATTGATTCTCTTATCTGAGCCTCCCAAGTAGCTGGGAACACAGGCACACCACTATGCCTGGCTTTTTTTTTTTTTAATGTTTTTGTAGAGACAGGGTCTCACTATGTTACCCAGGCTGTTTTTGAACTCCTGGGCTCAAGCAGTCCACCCACTTTGGCCTCCCAAAGTGAAGGGATTACAGGTGTGAGCCACCACATCCAACCTTATTTTATTTTATTTTATGTATGCATTTATTTATTTATGATACAAAGTCTCATTCTGTTGCCCAGGCTGGAGTGCAGTGCACAATATCAGTTCACCACAACCTCCACCTTCCCTGTTGAAGTGATTCTCCAGCCTCAGGCATCCAAGTAGTTGGGACTACAGGGGCCTACCACCACACCTGGATAGTTTTTGTACTTTTAGTGGAGCTGGTGTTGGTCAGGCTGGTCTTGAACTCCTGACCTCAGGTGATCCGCCTGCCTTGCCCTCCCAAAGTGCTGAAATTATGAGCCTGAGCCACTATGCCCGGCCTTATTTTCTTTATTAGTGTATTGTATGCAGAGACATGGACTTTGCTTTTCTCGATCACCAATGTCCAGAGAAGTGTTTGAGTCATAATTAGTCTGCAATTAATGATTGTTGAATGAATAGATGTGAGTATAGTACTTTTAGTCTAAGTATTAAGTATTAATAAAATAAAAATAATAAATCATTAAAGGCTGATTGAAACAAAGTAAGGGGATGATATGGAACTGCTCGTATCTGCCTTGATACTTGATCTGTTAATAGAAGTAGAGAGTCTGTTTGTCCCGAAAAGAGTCCTGCTCTCTTCTCTGTGTAGCTTAACATACACCCAGAGGAAAATTGAGTGGGCAATGCTCTACAAGGACACTGAGATTCTAGAAGAGTCCAGGAGAGAACCCTCAAGGTTGGGAAATGCATCAGACCATATTCTCAGAGGAGCAATAGACACAATCTGTTTTTGTTCAGCCTAGAAGAGACTCACAGCATTAAGGACTCTGTTGATGTACTCTTTTATAATATACCATGAGCTCAAATATCCAAACCCCAGTAAACTTACATAAAGGTACAAAGAGTCATTAGTCATGAGAGAAATATCAATGAAACCCCCAGTATACTTTGCACCCTTCCAAATGCCTAAAAGAGAAAGATAACATTATGTCTTTCAACATATGTGTCATCTTAGATAATACCAAGAGTTGGCAGGGTTGAGGAGCAAGTGGAATTCTCAATTTACAGCAAAGTAGAAATTAGTACAACCATTTTGGGAAACTATTGGACAGGATCTACTAAAGTTAAACATAGCATCGCTTATGATTCAACCATCCCAGTTCTAGATATATACCCAACATAAATGCAGACATACGTGTGCACATGGCAGTACTATTCAAAGGAGCCCAAACTGGAACAACACAAAGTAAGTGGGGTATATTCCTTCAGTGAAATACCAACAAAAATAAGAATGAGAAAAACAGCTGTCATATGCAAAAAAAAAAAAAAGAAAAAAAAGGATACATCTTACAAAGAATGGCAGACATAAGAATAGTATACTGAAGCATCCATTCTATCTAAGCTTATTTACAGAAAGTTAAGTTTTTAGCAACCTCTGTTGGAAGTCAGGGGCCTGATGATTGGGAAAGGAGTGTTTGTGGCATTGGTAACATTCTGCTTCTTGCCCTGGGTGCTGGTTACATAGGCATGCTCATTCACCTGTACACTGATGTGATCTTTCTGTAAGTAAGATATACATTAATAAAATGTTCACTTCATCATAAGGTGCTTGATAGCTTCTCTCCCATCTAGAATACAGAGCTCACATCAACTTTCCCTGGTTTCTCTCCCAAAACTCCTCCAGGTCCTCTCCTATACCAGATACTCAGTAAGCGTAGGAGACAGTGCTCTTAGGAGGAACAAGACAGTTGAATATATTAAGGAATGTTCTAGCTGTCTTATAAACAGCACTGGATGGAAAAATAATAATCTGACCTTAGTAAAGCACACTCACACTCTCACTTGATTTGTGATTTTCAACGTCAAATTGCAAAACTCTGCAAATGTCCTTGATGCTGTTTCATTGCATATTAGTTCCTGCATGGCTTGATGGTAATCCCCCTGCTTCTCCAGCAGAGATGTCTCCCAGCACAGCCCTCCCCTAGAGCCTACCCCCCGCTCTGTGCCATTTATTGTAACTAATTGGCCTAGACTGCCTGAGATCACATTTAGCAAAATATCAGATGGCTCCTTTGGTTGATACGTGCTTCAGAAGGCTCCCTAAAGTGTCTAAGGTTTTCATTAGTTTTTAGAGCACACTGAGTTAATTATATTGCTTACTAGCTTTTCAGGTTGAATAGTCAACCAGAAAAAGGAGTAAGCATGGAGAGGCTGGAAAGGAAGTAAAACCATTTCTTGTTTTGGCAGACTTCAAGCTTTGTCCTCAGAACTTGAGAGATTTTAACTGCTGCCTTTCTCGCAGCAAAAAGTTGATGACCTAGGAGTGACTTACTAAATCCAGGTGGCTCGTAGAAGAAATAAAACAGTACCTCACCCCTTGCTGGAATGTTCAATTTGTGGTAAAACTTGAGGGCCTATTATGATATGTTGACAGCATTCCTCTTGAAAGGTCAGGACAAAATGAAAGCTAGAGAAGACAACCCTGTTTAGATTCTGCAGTTGCTCTGTGGTCCACAGGGCTTTGTCATGAGGGAGCATGGGATACAGCGGGATCCAATAAAGAAAAAGGTTGCTGAAGACTCGAAGGGTGCTCATTCCCTGCATTACAGCACTAGGGAGAAAATGAAGAGGGCTATTGTCTGTAGTTGGGGGTAGTGCTAGGACCAGTCAATGAGTGAGTTAGCTTTTATAGCTCTTTCTGGATCTGAATTCTTTCTCCCAACAGGAATGTGGCAGCCACACTATATCACAAAACTCTTACGTGTTTTTGAGGTCTTGCCAGATTGCTCCTCACCATGGCAATGATCTCAATGGAGAGAATCTGTAGGAAGCATACTGAGTCTTTTAGTTCTGAACAGAGAACCTAGTTTCTGAATGGAAGGCTGGTTGTCATGGAACATTCCCTGACTGCTAGAAATTAGCTGGGTGGTTCTGTCTTCTTCACAAACCCACAACTATGTTAGCTTTCTAATTACAGGATTTTGCAAACCAAGGATCTATTCTAAAGAATATTAATTACATCAAATTGATTGTATACACCAAGGATAGTTACTAAAGTATTAACTTTTTCAGTCATACATATGTGGTGTATATTTTAAGTATGGAGTATAAATATACATGCAGATATGTGTATCCATTACACATCTAGATATGAGTGTGGATTATAGATTGGCTGTGAGTGTGAATTATATACAAATATGGAATATTCACATAAAGGAAGCCTAGGAATAAAAGGGAAGAAAGGGCCATATTAAGGTATTTTTAATTTTTTGAAGCAGGTCTGCCCCTCCTTGTTAGTCTAGAAGATCAATTCTGAAAATCTAAGTAATTTGAGAAAAAAAAGGGATCTTACATGTATGTAATAATGAAAGTGACTTAGAGTGTGAGGTCCTTAAAGGCATAGATACAATAATCTTTATCTCTGTATTCCCAGCACCTTCAAACAATAGATGTGATTGATGAAAGCCTAAATGAAAGAATAAGTAGCATATACCTTCATCCACTCTAAGCAGAGAAAAAAAAGTACATCTCTAAATGTTTTCCGTCATAGATAGAGGATACATTCCCAGCTTTCTCCTCTGAGAGAAAAAATGCTGCAAATCACATCTACCTTGTCCTATAGTTTTCCAAAGTGTTGTCCATGTGTCCCTACAAATTTATGCTGGGTAGGAGGCCATCTCCCTCTGCACAGCCAGGGGGTGATTTCAGTTGTGCTGTGGTAGAATAAGACGTTCTTTGTATCAGCAAGAATGTTTGCAGCTGACAGCCCTGTCAGCAACTGCAGCTTATTAAGATCACCACCGCCACAACAAAAAAACAAATATTGGAGATGAATATAAGACAGATGATTTTGTTTTTCTCAAGTGAAAAAGACAAGCAATGAGACCCCTGGGAGTGCAGAAATGAGAAAATTCTGAAGTTAATTGAGATATGATTAAAAAGATTGCTGTGTGTTATTGCCAGCAGTCATTGGGTTTTGTCATTAGGTTCCCAGTGTTGGAGCAATCAAACCAGTTATGGCTTTAGCAAGCAGCAGAGAATCTTTTAGTATACATATTTCCCAGAAAACTACAACTTATTAAGGGCATAAGCGGGGTTTCTGAAACAAATTCAATAAATGTATTTTAAGAAATTGCTCTCTTTGGTATCATTTATCATAGACTCAGATGTGTCACTGGATTTTGTCTTTTTATATGGCAGTGCTGTCCAATACAAATACAATGCAAGTCACATGTGTGATTTTAAATTTTCTTGCAGCTACATTAAAAAAGCTAAAAAGAGGAGAAACTACTCAGAATAATATTTTCCATTAATACAGTATATATAATGTCATTTCTACATGTCTTCAATATGAAAATTATTGAGATATTTTACATTATTTTTTTCTGTATTAGTCTTTGAAATCCAGTGTGTAGTTTACATATACAAGACATCTCAATTTCGGCTAGCCATATCATGGCTAACGGCTACCATATTGCACAGGGCAGACCAGAGCTTCTCCTCTATTTGACTTTTGTCAGAGATAAATTATATAGGTTATATTACTTCCAGTATGCTACTTGAAAATGTCAGGACTGTACCTTTTTAGTGATATTATATTTGCTAATGGAGGAAAATTATCTTTCTACACTCATCTTACTGTGACTCAAAAACTTAAAATATTAAAGAATGATCTGATAATAAAGAATACATACAGGTTTTGTAGAAAATCCTTAATAAGTAATATTATATATTTTAATTATATTTTTACCATTCCTCAAGTTATTATTCAGGCTAAATTTCAGGATAAAAATTATCTAGCTTTTATATATGGTTCATCACAATGTGTTATATATTTTGTAAAATCCTCACTAAAGAAAAGTGGAATTACTATTCACAAGATCATCTTTAGAAAAATATCACTGTGTGTTAGATGCTTAAGCCAAGTGTGAAATAGTATAGTCTATATAATGTTATCGAGCATAAAATATTGAAAAATATATATAATAAGGCTAATGTCCTATCACACTTGAAATTTTTATATAAAAAAATTTGAGAGGTCAAGGATCTTAGTTATGCTTGAAGAGTTGGTATGAAATGAATGAAAGTCCATTTCCATAGTCCATCTCATACTACCAATACATTCAGTTATTCTACTAATTAGAAATATTTCTGAATTTTATTCTACTAATGAGAATATTTCTGCTAATGAGAAATATTTCTTATTAGAATATTGCTCATAATGAGACCACATGCAGAACAATAGAACCAAGGGCAAATAATGGCAGAAACACACTATGACAATGCCCTGACGTATAAACTCATTTATGTGGCATTGAAGTAGATGACAGAGAGAAAAGGAATGGTTGATGAAGAGGCAGGTTCACTGTGCTTGGGAACTGGTGAAATGACGGGGGTGTGTTTTTCTTCGCTCTCCTTCTTAGTTGGTTTTGATAGTTAATATAAATTTCACGTTCTTTCAATCATGGTCTGCAATATTAAGCTCTCCACACCCACATACTTTAATGACCCCCTAGCCAACGTTAAGGTTTAGCCAGCTTAAATATTTGTTAGTGAATTCCTTAGGTCTTAAACCTCGGCTTCTAAAGAAATGCAGATTTAGAATTCTGCAGCTTTTGGTTGAAAAATGAAAATGTTGTTTTAGTAAAAACAAAAGTGTCTTGAAGGCTTGACATTCCACAAATAAGCCACAGACTATATTAAACATGAATGAACCATAAAGCTCTTAAAACTCAAATTTAGAGTCATTAAAATTGCTTTGAATTTGTACTACTTTTGTTGGTAATTAAAACGTTTGCAGAATCTCACAAGGGGGAACAGTTACAGAGTTATCCTTTCACAGTGAAGTTAGCACATTCCTTAAACAAAAGCTGCAAACACAGTAAACGTGGTAGAACCTGAGCAATCTGAGTGACAGATTGACTTGTTCTCCTATTTGTCTGGGTGAAGTGCATTGAACAATTATGCATACTTTTGAGGGATTGGAAAACTACACCCTGTTCCATCACTGGGGCACTTAAAATTCAGAAACATATAATTTGGGGGTAAGAATTTCATTGCTTTTTTTTTTTTATCAAAGCTGAATCTAGGTTTGGACATTTTTAGTAACTTATTTGAATAATTTCAAGGATAGACTATGTCTGTTGAAAATCAACAAATTGTAATGGTGTAATTGTAAATATAAACATAATGAGAATGGTGATCATTAAAAATCAGGAGACAAGAGATGCTGTAGAGGATGTGGAGAAACAGGAACACTTTTACAATGTTGGTGAGAGTGCAAATTAGTGCAACCATTATGGAAGACAGTGTGGCGATTCCCCAAGGACCTAGAAATAGAAATGCCATTTGACCCAGCAAT
>CAUYLG010023518.1:0-20308 GCA_963573385.1 Cacajao melanocephalus | reverse complement strand
AACCACAATGAGATATCATCTCATGCCAATTGAAACGGCAATCATTAAAAAGTCAGGAAACAACAGATGCTAGAGAGAATGTGGAGAAATAGGAACACTTTTACAATGTTGGTGGGAGTGTAAATTAGTTCAACCATTGTACAGTGTGGCAATTTCTCAAGGATCTAGAACCAGAAATACCATTTGACCCAGCAATCCCATTACTGGGTATATATACTCAAAGGATTATAAATCATTCTACCCTAAAGACACATGCACATGTATGTTTATTGCAGTGCTATTCACAACAGCAAAGACTTGGAACCAATCCAAATGTCCATCAATGATAGATTGGATAAAGAAAATGTGGCACATATATATCATAGAATACTATGCAGCCATAAAAAAGAATGAGTTCATGTCCTTTGCAGGGACATGGATGAAACTGGAGATCATCATTCTCAACAAACTAACACAGGAACAGAAAACCAAACACCACATGTTTCCACTCAAGTGGGAGTTGAACAACGAAAACACATGGACACAGGACGGGAACATCACACACCAGGGCCTGTGGAGGGGTGGAGGCAAGGGGAGGGAGAGCATTAGGACAAATACCTAATGCATATGGGGCTTAAAACCTAAATGATGGGTTGATAGGTGCAGCAAACCACCATGACACATGTAACAAACCTGCACGTTCTGTACAAGTATCCCAGAACTTAAATAAATAAATAAATAAATAAATAAATAAACAAATAAAAAGAACCTGGGGGATCACCTCAGGATCCAAGAAAGAACAACTCTCTGTCTGAAAATGCAGAATGACAGTGATAGAAAAAAACTACAGAAATGGTCTTCACTGACAAGTACAATAGAGATTCTTATCTTCAACAATTCTGACAGGTAGAATCCAGTTTCATTTTTACTACATACAGGAATCGGGAGCTCATTGCCACTTAGTGCAGATCGCTTCCATATTTGAACAGTTAAATGTTCTGGAAACTTCTTTGAAACTTAAGCCAAAGCCAGGCACTAAGCTATAATCCTAGCTTTCCAGGGGTCAAAGTTCTCCATCTTGGGAGTGCAGAGGAACATACCATAAAATTAGGATGACCACCCATTCTGGTTTGTCAGCGACTGTTCCAGTTTTAGCACTGAAAGTCCTGTGTTTCAGGAAGCCCTATGAGAAATACGTCATAGAGCCAAAAACCACAGGGTTTCTAGTCACAGGACCCGAGTTAGAGTCCCAGCTTTACCATTTAACCTGTTGTGTAGCTTTCGGCAAATCAGTCAATCTAAGCCACAGTTTCTTCATCTATATGAGGATAATACCCATCTTAAAGAATTGATGTAAGGATTAAATAAGTAATATATAAGAAGACATTAGCAAAGAGACTTGTACACAGTGGAGATTTTTAAATGCTAGCAGATATATCTATAATGAGTATACTTTAACATGTACTGACCACAATTTCCCTTCCTTAACAATTTGCAGTCAAAGTTTCTTCCATCCTTTGAAATACTGCAGAACGAGTCTGATTCCTCTTTCAAATGAAAACCCTTCAATATCTCAAGGCTGTGGCATGCTCCATACCACCCACTTTCCACTCCAAATCTACACCAGACTGGTCTCCTCTTTTCCAGACTAAATATCTCTAGTGCCTTTGACCATTGTTCATATGACATAATTTCCAGAATTTTGTCCCTCTTATTAACCTTTTTGTAGATCTGTCTTTTGTAAAGTGCAGGCCAAGAACTGAGCACAACTTCCTTGATGTTGTCTGACCAACACAAGGACACTTGGATGATTACCTCGTTCCTTCTGGGCTCTCTATTTCCATCACATGACCTCAGATCACATTAGTTTTTGGCAGCCTTAACCTAGTTGGCTTATGTTAAGCTGACAGTCAGCTAACACCCCTGAGCCTTTCTCTTTCTCTTATAAACAATTAAACAAAGTCTCCCTTGGTCTGGTTTCAGCTGATCCTTTAAACACAAAAGTTAGAGTCTAAATTTATCCCTATTAATTTTATCATGCTGGTTGCAACCTATCTTTCAAGGTTGTTGAGATTTTTATGGCTCCTTAGCCTGTCAGCTAACATAGTAGCTGTTTTTCTCAGTTTTGTGTCATCTTTAAATTTGATAAGAATGCTTCAAACTGTTGATTTAACATACTGAACAATTTAGGGCCAAGAACAGAACCATTTAAATGTTTCATGAAGGTTAAGTCTGGTTAATATTAATAACTGTTACCATTTGCTCAGTAATTGCTCTGAGCCAGATACTGAGTTAGATGCATTAGGAACGTTATCTCATTTGATTGCACAGAACTCTTCAAGATAAATATGATTGTCCTTGTCTTACAAATGATAAAAATACACTTATACACTGTTGGTGAGAGTGTAAATTAGTTTAACCATTGTGGAAAACAGTGTGGTGATTCCTAAAAGACCTAAAGACAGAAATACTATTTGACCCAGCAATCCCATTACTGGGTATATATCCAAAGGAATATAAATTGCTCCTTACTAAAGACACATGCATGTGTATGTTCATTGCAGCACTATTCACAATAGCAAAGACATGGAATCAACCCAAATGCCCATCAGTGATAGACTGGATAAAGAAAATATGGTACGTATATACCATGGAGTACTATGCAGCCACAAAAACAAATGAGATCATGTCCTTTGTAGGAATATGGATGAAGCCGGAGGCCATTATCCTTAGCAAAGTAACACAGGAACAAAATGCCACATGTTCTCACTTATAAGTGAAAGCTAAATGATGAGAAGACACAGACAAGTAGAGAGGAACAACACACACTGGGACCCACTGGAAGGTGAGGGTAGGAGGGAGCAGAGGTTCAGGAAAAATAACTAATGAGTATTAGGCTTAATACCTGGGTAACAAAAGAATCTGTACAACATATCTCCATGACATGAGTTTACATAACAAACCTGCACATATACCTCTAAACTTAAAAGTTTAAAAATAAATAAATAAAAATATGGAATTAATGAAATAGAACAAATGATAAAACTGAGACTCAGAAATGTCAAATGTCTTACTCAAATTTAGACAACTAGTAAGCCTTACAGCCGCATTTTGGAACCATGTTTGTCTGATATCAAAGTCACAATTCTACAGTGCCATGCTGCCTTTGGAAGAGGAGCTGCTGAGACTATGAAAAAAATATTTAAGCCAAAGTCCTATTTGGAACCCCAAGGGTAGGTAAACCTTACCACTCTCTCCTGCCTGCCTCCCACCTCCCTGTGGCCTTCATCACAGTGACCCATCTTCGTAGCTTAGGGTAAAATCCTTCTCTCCATACTACTTTCCTCTTTCTTCCCTGCTTCATTCTCACCCCTGGTGCCTTCCACCCACTATGGCTTCACTGATGAAATTCTATCAAACAATTAAAGAACTAATACCAGTCCTACTCAAACTATTCCAACAAATAGAGGAGGAGGGAATATTTACAAACTAATTTCTATGAGGCCAGTATTACCCTGATACCAAAACCAGACAAAGACACATCAACAAAAGGAAACTACAGGCCAATATCTCTGATAAATATTGATGCAAAAATCCTCAGCAAAATACTATCAAACTGAATTCAACAATTCACTAGAAAGATGATTCATCATGACCAAGTGGGATTTATTCCTGGGATGCAAGGATGGCTCGACATACACAGATTTATCAATGTGATACATCATATTAATAAGATGAAGGACAAAAAAAACCATATGATCATTTCAATTGATGCTGAAAATGCATTTGATAAAATTCAACATCCCTTCATGATAAAAAAAAAAAAACTCAAAAAACTGGACATAGAAGGAATATACCTTAACACAATAAAAGCCACATATGACAGACCCACAGCTAATATTGTACTAAATGGGGGAAAACTGAAAGCCTTTTCTCTACAATCTGGAATATGACAAGGATGCCCGCTTTCACCACTGTTATTCAACATAGTACTGGAAATCCTAGCTAGAGCAATTAGACAAGAGAACGATATAAAGGGCATCCAAACTGGAATGGAAGAAGTCAAATTATCCTTGTTTTCAGGTGATATAATCTTATATTTAGAAAAAACTAAAGACTCCACAAAAAAACTATTAGAACTGATAAATTCAGTAATGTTAAGGATACAAAATCAATCTATAAAAATCAGTAGCATTTCTATATCCCAACAGTGAACAATGTGAAAAAGAAATTTTAAAAGTAATCTCATTTACAATAGCCACATAAAATTAAATACTTAGGAATTAACTTAACCAAAGAAGTAAAATATCTCTAAAATAAAAACTATAAAACACTGATGAAAGAAATTGAAAAGGACACCAAAATGTGGAAAGATATTCCATGTTTATGGATTGGAAGAATCAATATTGTTAAAATATTCATACTACCCAAACAATCCACAGATTCAATGCAATCCCTATCAAAAACCAATGACATTCTTCACAGAAATGGAAAACACAATCCTAAAATTTATATGGAACCACAAAAGTCCCAGAATAGCCAAAGCTATCCTAAACAAAAAGAACAAAACTGGAGGAATCACATTACTTCAAATTCTACTAAAGCGCTATCTAACCAAAACAGCATGGTACTAGCATAAAATAGACATACGAACCAACAGAACAGAAAAGAGAACTCAGAACTAAATCTACACATCTGCAGTGAACTCATTTTTTGACAAAGGTCCCAAAAACATACACTGGAGAAAAGACAGTCTCTTCAGGTAATGGTTCTGGGGAAACTGGATATCCATATACAGAAAAATGAAACTATCTCTCACCATATACAAAATCGAAGCAAAATGGAAAAGATTTAAATCTAAGACTTCAAACTATGAAATTATTAAAAGAAAACATTGAAGAAAATCTCTAGGACATTGGTCTGGGCAAAAAATTTCTTGAGCAATACCACACAAGCATAGACAACCAAAGCAAAAATGAACAAATTGAATAATATTAAGTTAAAAAGCTTCTGTATAGCAAAGGATACAATCAACAAAGTGAAGAAACAACCCACAGAATGGGAGAAAATATTTGCAAATTACCCATCTGACAATGGATTAATAACTAGAATATATATGGATCTCAAACAATTCTCTATGAAATAATTTAATAATCTGATCAAAATGAGCAAGAGATTGGAATAGAAATGCCTATTTCTCAAAAGAAGAAGAGTCATATGGCAAATAGGCATATGAAAAAGTTTCTCAACATCATTAATCATCAGAAAAATGCAAATCAAAACTACAATGAGATATCATCTCACCCCAGTTAAGATGCCTTATATCCAAAAGACAGGCAATAACAAATGCTGGCAAGGATATAGAGAAAAGGGAACCCTCTTACACTGCAGAAGGAAATGTAAGTAAGTACAACCACTATGGATAACATCTTGGAGGTTCCTCAAAAAACTAAAAATAGAGCTACCATATGATCCAGCAATCCCACTGCTGTGTATATGCCCCCCCCCCCAGAAATTGTAATCAGAAGGTAGAAGAGATAGCGGTACTCCTAGGAGTTGGGAGCACCCGAAGTGTCCATCAACAGATGAATGGATAAAGAAAATGTGGTATATATATATACAGTGGAGTAGTATTCAGCCATTAAAAAGAATGAAATCCTGTCATTAGCAATAGCAATGAATGGAACGGGAAAACATTATCTTAAGGGAAATAAACCAGGCACAAAAAGACAAATATCACTTAATTGTTGGATCTAAAAATCAAAACAATTGAATTCATGAAGATAGAGAATAGAAAGATGGTTACCAGAGCCTGGGAAGGGTGGTGGAAGATTGGGGAGGAGGTGGGGATGGTTATTTAAAAAATAGAAAGAATGAATAGGCCAGGTACAGTGGCTCATGTCTGTAATCCCAGCACTTTGGGAAGCCAAGGCAGGTAGATCACCTGAGGTCAGGAGTTCAAGACCAGCCTGACCAACATGGTGAAACCCATCTCTACTAAAAATACAAAAAATTAGCCAGGTATGTTGGCACATGCCTGTAACCAGCTACTTGGGAGGCTGAGGCAGGAGAATTGCTTGAACCCAAGAGGCAGAGGTTGCAGTGAGTTGAGATCATGCCATTGCACTCCAGCCTGGGCGACAAGAACGAAACTCCGTCTCAAAAAAAAAAAAAAAGAATGAATGAATAAGACCTACTATTTGATAGCATAACAGGGTGACTATAATCAATAATAACTTCATTGTACATTTTAAATAACTAAAATAAAATAATTAGATTGTTTTTAACACAAAGGATAAGTGCTTGAGAGAATGGATGCCCATTCTCCATTGTGATTATTTCCATTGCATGCCTTATCAAAACATCTCATATATCCCATAAATATATATATCTATGTACCTACAAAATTTTAAAATATAAATAAAATTTTTAAGAAATTTGATCCCTAGTGTTGGAGGTGGGGCCTAGTGGGAGGTGCTTGGGTCATGGAGGCTGTCTTTGAGGTAATAAGTGAGTTCTCATCCTATTAGTTCCTGCAAGAACTGGTTATTAAAAAGAGTCTGGCGACTGCTGCTTTCTCTCTCTCCTGCTTTCTCTCCTATGTGATTTGCACACACCCACTCCCCTTTGCCTTCTGTCCTGAAGCCTCCACCAGAGAGCCTGAAGCCCTCACCAGAACCAGATGCTGGTAACATGCTCCTCGTACAGCCTGTGAACCATGAGCCAAATAAACCTATTTTCTTCATAAATTACCTAGCCTCAGGTATTCTTTTATAGTAACACAAACGGACTAAGACAGTACATCAGCCTCATTTTCAAGAGTGCATAAGAATTACTGATCCAGAGAAAGGAGACATTCCAGTTAAAGGGAAGAGCATAGGCAAAGCTTTGAAGAAAGTTGTATCATAATACGTTCGGAGATCTGTAAAGGTTCATTATGGTTAAAGCAGACAGGGCGTAGGGAGATAGGGATAATTTTGATTATGTCACACTGACCATCTAAACCTTAAAAGTCAAGAAAAAAAAAACCTTTAAAGATAGATGATGCTTCACAAAAACAATATTCAGCTACAAGTGAGTTATAATTACAATACGTATGCTAGACAAGGCTAATAACTATTAAATATATTGTGACTATTTGAGAGAACAGATAGTGTGTGTTGGTGTATGTGTGTTATGCACATGTAGCAGAGGAGGGTTGGAAATTATAACAAACTACACTCCAAAATTATTTTACAAACAACCTGTAATAGTTTGAGTAGGAATGTGTTTGCAGTCCAGGTCATAACAACATAAAACATAGCCAGAAATGTAACTATGACACTGCATAAACAAAAGGAAAATAAAGTACGATGATCCCATTACTGATCATGCACACTGGCATGCATCTCATTCATTAGAGTATTTTTAACTAGGTTTAGGTATCCAATTGATGAAAACAGTTGTTGTTGTTGTTGTTGTTGTTGTTTTAAGTTGGAATGCAGTGCTGCAATTTGTCTGTCATGGCAGCATTGCCTATGGACAGTCATTAATCAGAAGTGAATTATTACTTCCTTATGAAATTTAGCTTCAATTTTTTCCCCTTGAACTTATCTGGAAATCTTTAACATGGAGAGTCATACTAGATCCTTTCCTAATTGGAAAATTCAACTCATCCTTCACTTTTCTCTTCTGAAGCCCACTTCTCTTTATTCCATCGGAATGTACCAACCAAGATTAAGTTCCTTTCCGTCTCTCACATATATGTGTCTGTCACTGTCAAGAATTGTGGCAATTAATTTTACGAGGTGAGGGGGCTGAAAACCTACATATGGGATAGTTTAAACAAAACCACGCCTTTAGCCACCAATTAAATGAACCGGATGATTGTTTTTAAAAACTCAACTTTGAAAAGTTTATTCTGCACTAACATTTTTGTTTGTTTGGTTTTGGTTTTGTTTTTAAAATAAAAAAGAACAACTCAAGTTTGGGAAAGTAACCAGAGCCTCAAATGAAATATTGGCTATCTTTTCAAAAAAATTATACACCAATGGGTATTTTCTTACTTTTGCTTAAATGCTGCCTTTAATTTCTTACTTCTTTTTTAAATTAAGAAGGCATATTGTAAGGAGTGAAAGTTACTGAGACATTATCAATTTCTCCCACCACACCAGGTTCACTACACAAAGGCTTGTTCTGCTGGTTAGACCTAGAGCTCATTAATATTAAAAAGCTTACTTCATTATTGGACTGAAATTTCCATTTTCACTTGCCTTCTATCTTTAGCTCTGCCCTTCTAACATCAATGAGTAAGATAGAAACATGGAAAATATGCTCATCAAATGTATAGATGATAAAAAGCCAGGAGTGACAGCAAATGTTGTTGATAAAGAATCAAGATCCAGAAAGATGTATGAGAGGCTAGGGCAATGGGCTAAATGTAATAAAATTTGTAACGAATAAGTACAAGATCCTAAACATGAGTTCAAAAATCAATCTTGCAAGTTTAGTAATAGTAAGTATGTAAAAGACTTAGGAATTTTAATTAATAATGAGCTCATTGTGTGTTAACAGTGTGATATGATTCCAAAAATAAACAAATTTTAACGGCACTTGATAGTGTCCTAAGAAAGTGTAACATTGAGAATAAGGTGGATAACTTAGTACTGAATTCAGCTCTGGGCACATATATTAGAGCATCTTTGGGATATGCTTGGTTAAAGAAACTGAATCCAAATTGCAAAAGAACCTGTTCAAGAGACTAGATTATTTAATCTAAAGTTAGGATTTAGAGAACAAACAGTAGCCATACTCAAATAGTTAAAAAGAGATTCAATGTATTTTCCATAGACCCAGAGTGGGAGAACTAGGATTAATGAATGTCAGTTTCAGGCTGGCAGATTTCAGCTCAGCAAGAAGAAACTTTTCCTTCTTCAGACAAATATTAAGCCAAAAATGGAATGGGCAACCTCGTAGTTCCCTACCCCTCACTGGCGGTATTCAGGTCCAGGCGGAAAACCTCTGCCAGGGGAAAATCAAGCAAACATTACAATGATGATTCAAGCATTATGTGTATTACTGGACTGGATAGCCTATGATCTAGGCTTTTCAGACAAACTCAGCTATCACCAAAAAAAAAAAAAAAAAAAAGACAGCTCATCTGGGCCTCCACGAAGCACACAATCTCTTACAGCTGTCAGAAATTACAGCCCCAAATGTGGTAAAGCTGATGGGAAGCTAATATTTTAGTTGTTCTACATGGAATCTTAGCCAAAAGGTCAAGAAGCAATATATTTCAGCGGTGTTCAGTGGCCTAAGGAGAGAAGGACCATTATTTTACCATGTGACTCTTCTTCCAACTGGGTGAGATCATCTTTATGTTTCCAAAAATATTGCCCAGACCCTGTGTAGACTGTAAGATGAAGTAATGCCATACTTGGGCCTTGCACAAAAATAAATCATGTGCCGAGAACAAACCCAATTCAGGATTCCTAAACAGACATTTGAGGACCTTTTAGTCAGAGCAAAGAATACAAAGATCTGTAAAGACAGAAGCTTCAGAGATTAAGCTGAATCAGGAATTTATTTACCTAGAAAGTGTTCAGACCAAATATCATTAATGCTTTCCATCTTAACACATTCGGTAAAAGAAACCAACCTACCAAGACTCCATGCTTCACTTTATATCATATCCTGTAGTATGGGGTGGGGTAGAGGAAGTGCAGTAAAATCTAGAGTCCTCATTTTCTTAGATTGTGTTTGAGAATATTTTTCTTTATCTATGCAAGTACTTTTTATCTCTCTCTGAGAACTTATGACATTGCTGTTCCTGATACCTGACACCACAACCATTCTCAAAACTGCAGAACTATCGAACAGAAAAATGAAAAGTTGTCTCCCTCAAACTACAAGGGGAATACTAGAAGAAAAGGAAAACCAAAAGGCCTTTGTACTTTAAAAGTCCACGGTCTCTTCTACCAGAAGATAAGAGAGAATGGCCATTACTTATTTAGCTCAATTAAGTAAGAACTTTATTATAGTCAGCTATGACCAAGAAAAAAATGGGCTGTCTTGGAGAGCTCAAGCATGGATTAACCTATCCATCACTAAAGCAAGGTTGCTGAAGTCGAGCACAAAGAAACCTAGTGATTACTTTTGTCCCTAATTCCTTAGAGACATGTTTAAGAAGCCACAGAAGTCATTACAGTGTCCAAGCCAAATGGGTTGGCTAAGGTATCATCATGACATCAATAATTTGATCTTCAGTGCTAAAGATACGAAATATATACAGGCAGTGCTGCTTTCATTGAATTGGGTGGTAGTGGTGAAGACAGACAGGTGAGGAGAAAGGAACCTGTTTTTATTTGCTTTGAATCTTTACTATTATAAGTAAATTTTATTTTGAAAAAATGATTCCTGAGATATTCTGGTGTTTTGAAGTCCACTAGGGAACTTTGTTATTTCTCCCAGAATAATCTGCATTATACTGCAAGAGGGAGATTTCCAAAAATGCAAAAAGAACACAACACTATCATTTTCTCCCACTGCCTGTTCAAACCTGTTCCTTGAAGCTAATTCTCTTCTCCCCTGTAGATGAATCTAGAGCATGTCTATTGGCTTTTGTAGCCCCTATCAGATAATGAAAATACAAAATTCCATACAAAACATCTTACTCTCATTTTTTAATCCAAAATCCAACTTATTTCAATAATTTTAATATCATTTCCCATATAACAGTCAAATAATTAAAAACCCAAACTTCATTTCGAGTGAATGCTTTTTCCCCTCCCCAGCATGGGCTGCCACAGGTGGGAAGCCTGCAATGGGAAAGAGGCGCATGGTCACCGTCTTCTCTGCATGCTTTTCTTTGCTTTTCTTCCTCCCTGTCAGCTTTCTTGCTGTGGTTTCTACCCTCTCCAGAGTTGGAGTAGCACAAAGGGGAAGGTGGTACTGTTTGGTAAGGAGAAGGAAAGGCTGTACCTGAAAGGAACCAGAACTGCCTAGTATTAATGCTCTCTGAGTCAGGAATGAGTTTTAAACTGTCACTTTTCCTCATGGGGCACTTCTGCTATTTCGTCATAGAGGGGTCTATGACGACCCCTCTTCTCCATTAATTCAGCTATTAGAGTGAGGTTCCATTGGAGACATCAATCTCTCTCTTCTGGCTGGGTGCTTACAGCCTTCTCACCCCCTCCTCCTCTGACTAGACACCTTTATCCCCCTTCCTGTAAGATTTCCTTACCTGTGTCAGGAAACCCTCTTAGGCGTGGTTCCTCAGCAGCTCTGTCTGCCATGTCCCACACCTGATCCATAGAACACATACACACACACATGCTTCTCAGTGCCTTAGTGTCTTCATTTGTAAAATGGAGATATTAAGCCAAGTGCAGTGGCGCACACCTATAGTCCTTGCTATTCCAGAGGCTGAGGTGGGAGTGTCACTTGATCCTATGAGTTTGAGGCTGTAGTGTACTATTACTGGGCCTGTAAATACCCACTGTACTCCAGCCTGGGAAACATGGTGAGACCCCATCTCTAAATAAATAAGGGGATATTAATAGCAACTCTCTCCTATGGTTGTTGTGAAGATTAAACAAAACAATAACTGGCCCAAAATAAACACTAAAATAACAATAATAACTTTCCCAAGATCACATTATTAGTAGTAAGTAGTAAAACCAGATCTGTCCTCCTTCAAAGCCAGGGAGGTACGTTTCCTGTCACACTACATCTCCAGGCGGGAGATAATCTGAACCAAGGAACTACCCAGTAGTACTCAATTCATCCACTCTGCTCACTCATAAGACTGGCTATCAGCATGGTTTTGGCAACAAATTGATTGTCCTGGTACCTCTGGTTCAACTGTCCAGCAGCACCCTAGAGCTGTGGATCAGCACCAGGAAGACCCTAGGCATCCTCCTTCTTCACTCCAGAGCATGACACCAGGCTAAACTCAAGAGCTGTCACAATGCTGGGAAAAGTGCCAAACTAATCTCTAGAGCATGGGGCACTCTGACACTTAATATAGATGACAGGATAACTTTTTTCACCTACGAACCAACATTGGTACTCTTCAAATCCTCTTTTAGGAAATCTTAGATAAAACCATGATCACTCAATAAACAACCTTCAAAGTGAAGCCTCTCTCACCAGGTCTTTGCCACTGCTTCATTGGGTGACTATCTGCTACCAACACAGAGTAGAAAAACTGAGAGATTTCTGCCCTAGGGACCACATCTTGAGGTTCAGCCTTTTCCCACTCTCTCTTCTCTCAAAGTATTCCTTAGAGTATTCCTTAATTGATATAGTTACATTAAATTATAGAGCTAGTCTCATGTAAAATGTTCATTAAATATTCTCTTTCAGCACACCAAGTGACATTTTCTATGCGTTAAAGGTTAGTACTATTTTTGCAAACTTCATATATTTCCAACCCAAGATGGAGATTTATCTTCAAAGGTTCCTAAAAGGAGTCTGATTCTATTGCAAAGAACATCTTCCTCTAAAAAGAACCAACTGGCTTCCATCAAAGCATTTCACAATATTTATGCACCATTCCTACAGGCTACTTACTAATTGCAAGGATAAAGATGTAACTTTACACAGTGGCAAGATCTAGTACCTTAACCACATAATCAAGCTAAACATCACTAATAGTAGGACAATCTAATGTTATGTTCTACTGATGTGAAGCAATACAGAACACAAAGCATCACTTATTACATATCTTGCCAAACATGTTTAACTTGAATTTTATCAAGTCTTTAAATCTAATTTCCAGTTCATAGGAAAAAGAGATAATAAAGGAAAACAAGTCTAAAAAAAAAAACAACAAACAAAAAAAATAACCGTGAAGAAACAAGATGGCTAATTCTGAACATAGAATGTCCTATAAGACAACTGGCCAAGCTTTTTCAAAAAGTCAACTTCACAGGGAAAAAAAATGGTAAGACCGTTCAAAAATAAGAGACTAAGGAGATATAATAACCAAATATAATGCATGAAACTTCATGGAGTCCTGTTTTAAGGAAATAACTGTAAAACACATCATGGAGAAAAATTGAGGAAATTTCAGTGTGGGTTAGATGTGAGTTGGTATTAGGAATTGTTAGTTTCCTGAGGTGTTATAGTAGACTGTAATTATAGAATATACTTATAATTAACATATATGTAATGAAGTGTTTGTAAGTAAAGCATCATGATGTCCAACCAGTGTGTATATACACAGCCACACACATTCAACATATGTTAACAATTGTGGGTATTGTAAGTGGATATGCAAGTATTCATTGCAACATTCTTTCAAATTTTTAGCATGTTTAAAAATTATATAAAATATAGGTGAAATGTTTCTATTTTTAGATGTGAGGACAGTGTAGAAAATCCCAAGGTATCTACAAAAAAGCAAAACAAAACAAAATACCTCCTAAAGCTAATTAAGTTCGGCCAGCCAATTAAGTATTATTGCATTGGGCTGCCCAATAATCAAAGAGGACTACTTATTTCCCACCAGGCGTTTTACAAAAGGATTCATTCTGGTAAGTTCTCTGATGAAGTTCAGACATTGCTACCTTGAGTGGTACCAGCTTCTCTACATCCCTATCGGAATCAAAGAAAACTCAGAAAAAAATGGAAAACAAAAGCTGCTTTGTTATTCTACTATTTGAGCAGAATCTACCTTTCACAAAGCAAATGCTTGTTTAATTTCAATTACATTCATAAAGTTGTAATTGAATAAGAAAAAAAGTAAAATATATTTAAGAACTCTATAAAAGAAATCTCCCTATTTACAAAACTTTTCTTAATATACAAAACAAACTGGGACCAAAAGTTTTTATAACCTACCCCCCAACCCCTGCAAAAAAAAAAAAAAAAAGGTTCAGCTAGGTTGCAGCTTACTCAATCAACACAAATCAACTCCATGTCTTTATACAACAATGGACATATGAAAACTAAAATTAAAAACACAATGCCATTTAAAATTGCTCCAAAGAAAATACTTGCTAAAATTAAAAACACAATGCCACTTAAAATTGCTCCAAAGAAATACTTGGGTATAAATGTAAAAAAAAAAAAAAAAAAAAAAAAAAAAACCATGTACAAAATCTGTATGCTTTAACTACAAAATGTAATTTTAAAAATCAAAAAACAAGATAATCAGACAGATTTACCATGTTCATAGATTGTAATGTAATAAAGATCTCAATTCAACATAATAAAGATGTCAATTCTGCCTAAATGAATGTATAAGCTTAACACAATTCCTCTCAAAACCCCAGCAAGGTTTTTTGGAGACACAGGCAAGCTAATTTTAAAATTTATATGGAAAGACAAAGGACTTACATTAGTCAAGACAATTTTAAAAAAGAATAAAGTGGGAAGAATTTGTCTTCCTGATGTTAAGACTCACTGTCAAGCTATAGTAATCAATACAGTGTGATACTGGCAGAGGGATAAATATATCATTCAACAAAACAGAATAGAGACCCCAGAAAATAGATTTACACAAATATGCTCAATTAATTTTTGACAAAGGTGCAAAAGCAATTCAATGTAGAAAAGACAGACATTTCAATAAACAGTGCTGGTGCAATCAGATATCCATAGGCAAAAAAAAAAAAAAATCTTGACCTAATCTCACAACTTACAACTTATTCAAAAATTAACTTAAAATGGATCAAAGACTTTCATCTCTGTCCTCATGTTCATCATTTAATTCACAATGAGCTTTAGATTAGCAAATGTTCTTGCTATAAAGTCCCTCCTCCTTCTATGACCTGTCAAAGATTTGACCTCCCTAATATCTGCTGATCATTCCACTTTGTGAAAGTTGAATGGAGATGCAGAATCAGAGCCCACTTAGATATCAGAGCTCATATCTAAATGGGCTAATAAAATGGAACTTAAGAGCTGAACTCCATTTGATTCTGATCCATTCATTAACCTTTCACATTAACTTTTTTACAATATCCTTCCAATAAATCCTTTTTTTTCCCAGTTTTTTCAAGTTAGGTTTATGTTACTTGCAACCAGAGTCTTTATTAGTACAGAGTAAACCTTATCGAAAGTCACAGAGTTGCCATGGTGATGTTCCTTGGACAAGCCCAGGCCTGTCTCCCTCCAAAGACAGGGGGTTCTCACTGTCACACACCACTCTGCCTAGGAGGGAAATACACAGTATCAAGAACAATCCTGTACTATTTAGTTCATATCATACAATCACCTTCTCCGGCTCCTCATGCATCCACCCTTAAGCGTGATATTGGCAGCAAACTGACAGACTTGGACCCGTGGTTTAGTCCCCAGCCCCATCCTGGAGATATAGGATAAGACTGGGAAGGACTTACAGGACCTGCTTCCTTCACTACAGGCTATCACAAAGGGCTGCTCTCACAGGACTGTCAAGATGCTGGAACAGTCCCAGGCTGACATCAATTGAAACCATCTACCTGCCAAAGAGCTCATAACCCAAACCATAACTATCTTCTAAGTGGCTAAGAAATTTTCTCCTCCTTCTTCGGTTGAGGAGCCCAGGGATTTCTCCCACTGACTAGGGTCCAGAAGAATGGCATTTTATAGCTGGCCTCATGATTGTAACATCTAAAACTGAAATTTTAACCTCATGACTACATATGTAATTTGCATTACACTCTACAAAATGTTTTCATTGTGTAAGCAATGTTTACATCAAACTAATAATAATCAATAATTGTTCATAAAGGACATCATAATGGAAACTCACACTTATACATTGGCAACATATTTCTCAAATATTATCTCATTTGTTCCATAGGAAAACCTAATACCCCTAATACCTCCTATCATCCCCATTTGCTAGACAAGAAGTTGAGGCCAAAAGGGTCCAACTTGCCCCAAGTCACATAGCTAATAAGTGGAGCTGCCTTTCAGTGCAGGCTGTCTGGCTTCACATATAGTGTCCTCTCTTCTGTGACTTGATGCTGAGTACTGTGAAGAAAGCAAAAATGTATAACGGAGACTCTGTACACTTGAGAAACTCAGTCCAGTTGGGAAACAAAATGAAAAGTTACATAATCTAAGAAAACAATGCAGAGTTTTACACTATGTGACTTTGAATTTGTATTTGTATATAATATATTCATAAGTGGAGATGTCAAACTCTTAGTGGATTTCCAGATATAACCGCACCAGTGGAGCAGGACATTGCTGTTTGCATTGTCTCTGTGGTTTCCTCAAAGGGTCCTATGGCTCATTTCTGCCCACTACATGAAAACCTGTGAAACCTGCTGCTCCTGCCTTGTTACTAGGGGCTGGAATACAGCTTCCTATATACATCTAGCTAAGATATTTTTAAGCATTTACATGGTATCTCCATTATTGCTCAGTGATTTATCACATCATTCCACTTAAATAGAAAACACAAAGTTTAATTCGTTCAATACCCTCATGGAGATCATCATTTAATGAGGACACAAATAACTGTGTAAATGAGCAAATAAATAATTATATATTGTGATAAGTACTGTAAAGAAAATTAATAGCATGCTTTACCAGAGAATAGCAATAAGAAATCATAATTTATGATTTCTTATGTGATTGGCTTTTGTGATTTATTACCTTTATGTGATTGGCTTCTGCCCATCTTACAGATGACAACTTAAATGTCACCCCGTCAAAGGGTCCTGTTTAAATGATAATCTCCACTGTTATTCTCCAATAAAGCATTCTATTTATTCCTGATAATCAGAAGAAAGAGGGACTGCAGGTAAAAACATCCTAAGGGAGTTAAAAGCTTACAAGTGAGAACATGTGGTGTCTGATTTTCTGTTCCTGTGTTAGTTGTATTGGTGGAACAGAGAGCAGAACCTTGTGACTGAGGACAGAGTGACACAAGGCTGGAAAGGTGAGCAGAGGCCAGATCATTATGTAGGCCTTGTGGACCATGGTCAGGAGTTAGGATTTCATTTTATGTGTAACAAAAATGAAGATTTAGCAGGTGACTACAATGATCCAATTTACGTTTTTGAAAAGTATTCTGATTTTTACACAGAAACGTTTTCTACTGACGAAATGTCTTTCCATAATCACAAATCACTGACTAATAATATCTACCACATTTTTAAAATTTAATCTAATTTAATTTTAAGTTCCAGGATATATGTGCAGGACATGCAGGTTTGTTTACATAGGTAAACTTGTGCCATAGTGATTTGCAGCACCTATCAACCCCTCGCCTAGGTATTAAGCCCCTCATGCATTAGCTATTTGTCCTGATACTCTCCCTCTCCCCACCCACCACTGACAGGCCCCAGTGTATGTTGTTCCCCTCCCTGTCTCCAGGTATTCTCATTGTTCAGCTCCCACTTATAAGTGAGGTCATGTGGTGTTTGGTTTTCTGTTCCAGTGTTAGTTTGCTGAGGATAATGGTTTCAAGCTCCATCCATGTCCCTGGCAAAGGACATGAACTCGTTCCTTTTTATGCTGCATAGTATTCCATTGTGTATATTTGCCACATTTTCTTTATCCAGTCTATCACTGATGGCCATTTGGGTTAATTCCCTGTCTTTGCTATTGTGAATAGTGCTGCAGTGAACATATGTGTGCATGTATCTTTCCAGCAGAATGACTTATAATTCTTTGGGTATATACCCAATAACAGAATTGCTGGGTCAAGTGGTATTTCCAGTTCTAGGTCTTTGAGGAATTGCCACACTGTTGTCACAGTGGTTGAACTAATTTATATTCCCACCAACAGTGTAAAAGCATTCTTATTTCTCCACAGCCTCACCAGCATCTGTTGTTTCTTGACTTTTTAATAATCACCATTCTGACTAGTGTGAGATGGTATCTCATCATGGTTTTGATTTCTCTGATGATTTTGCTAATGATCAGTGATGTTGAGCTTTTTTATATATGTTTGTTGGTCACATAAATGTCTTTTGAGAAGTGTCTGTTCATGTCTTTTGCCTACTTTTTAATGGGGTTTGTTCATTTTTTCTCATAAATATATTTAAGATTGTTGTAGATTCTAAATATTAGACCTGTCAGATGGATAGATTGCAAACATGTTCTCCCATACTGTAGGTTGTTTGTTCATGCTGATGATGATTTCTTTTGCTTTGCATAAGCTCTTTAGTTTAATTAGATACCATTTGTCAATTTTGGCTTTTGTTACAATTGCTTTTGATGCTTTAGTCATGAAATCTTTGCCTGTCCCTATGTCTTCAATGGTATTGCCTAAATTTTCTTGTAGGGTTTATATAGTTTTAGGTTTTACATTTAAGTCTCTATTCCATCTTGAGTTAATTTTTGCATAAGGTGTAAGGAAGGGGTCCAGTTTCAGTTTGCTGCATATGACTAGCCAGTTCTCCCAGCACCACTTATTAAATGGAGAGTCCTTTCCCCATTGCTTGTTTTTGTCAGGTTTGTTGAAGATCAGATGGTTGTAGATGTGTGGCCCTATTTCTGAGATCTCTAGTTTATTCCATTGTTCTATGTGTCTGTTTCTGTACCAGTACCATGCTGTTTTGGCTACTGTAGCCTTGTAGTATAGTTTAAAGTCAGGTAGCATGATGCCTCCAGCTTTGTTCTTTTTGCTTAGGATTGTCTTGGCTATACATGGGCTCTTTTTTGTTCCATATGAATTTTAAAGTAGTTTTTTATAATTCTGTGAAGAATGTCAATGTTGGCTTAATGGGAATAGCATTGAGTCTATAAATTACCTTGGGCAGTATGGCCATTTTCACAATACTGATTCTTCCTATCCATGAGCATGGAATGTTTTTCCGTTTGTTTTTGTCCTCTTTGATTCCCTGGAGGAGCAGTTTGTAGTTATCCTTGAAAAGGTCCTTCACATCCCTTGTTAGCTGTATTCCTAGGTATTTATTCTCTTTGTAGCAATTGCTAATGGGAGTTAATTCATGATTCAACTCTGTTTGTCTATTGTTGGTATATAGGAATGCTTGTGATTTTTGCATTTTTTATACTGGGAGTTTGCTGAAGTTGCTGATATGATGAGGTTTTCTAGATATAGGATCATGTCATCTACAAACAGAGACAGTTCGACTTCACCTCTTCCTATTTGAATATCCTACATTTCTTTCACTTGCTTGTTGCCTGGCCAGAACTTCACATACTGTGTTGAATAGGAGTGGTAAGGGAGAGCATCCTTGTCTTGTGCTGGGGTTCCATGGGAATGCTTCCAGCTTTTGTCCATTCAGTATGATACTGGCTATGGATTTGTCATAAATGGCTCTTACTACTTTGAGGTATATTTTGCCATTACCTAGTTTATTAAGTTTTTAACATGGAGTAATGTTAAATTTTATCAAATGGCTTATTTTGTGTTTATTGATATAGTCGCTTGGTTTTTGTCTTTAGTTCTGTTTATGTGATGAATTACATTTATTGATTTCTGTATGTTGAACCAGCCTTGCATCCCAGGGATGAAGCTGACTTGATCATGGTGGATAAGTTTTATGATGTGCTGTTGCATTCCATTTGCCAGTATTGCATTGAGGATTTTTATGTCAATGTTCATCAGGGATATTGACCTGAGGTTTTCTTTTTTGTTGTTGTATCTCTGCCAGTTTTGGGTATCAGGATAATGCTGGCCTCATAAGTTGAGTTAGGGAGGAGTCCCTCCTTTTCAGTTGTTTGTAAGAGTTTCAGAAGAAATGGTACCAGCTCCTCTTTATAACTCTGGTAGAATTGAGCTGCAAATGCATCTGGTCCTGAGCTTTTTTTTTTTTTTTTTTTTTTGGTTGGTAGGCTAGTTATTACTGCCTCAATTTCAGAATTTGTGATTAGTCTATTCAAGGATTCAACTTCTTCCTGATTCAGTCTTGGGAGGGTATATATGTCCAGGAATTTATTAATATCCATTTCTTCAAGATTTTCTAGTTTATTTGCATAGAGGTATTCATAGTATTCTCTGATGGTTTTATACCTGTGGGGTCAGTGTGATATCACTGTTATCATTTTTTATTGTGTCTATTTGATGCTTCTCTCTTCTTTGTCTAGCTAGTGGTCTGTTTTATTAATTTTTTCAAAAAAAAAAAACCAGCTCCTGAATTCACTGATTTTTTGAAAGGTTTTTGTGACTCTATCTCCTTCAGTTCTGCTTTGATCTTGGTTATTTCTTGTCTTCCTCTAGCTTTGGGGTTTGTTTGCTCTTGCTTCACTAGTTTTTTTAGCTGTGATATTAGATTGTCCATTTGAGATCTTTCTATGTTTTTGATGTGGGCATGTAGTGCTATAAATAGTCCTTTTTTTTTTTTTTTTTTTTTTTTTTATTTTTAAAGAAAAAAAAAAAAAAAAAAAAAAAAATAAAAAAAAAACAAAAAAAAGATGAAAGTAAAATATTTTTTAT
>CAUYLG010023517.1:0-71990 GCA_963573385.1 Cacajao melanocephalus | reverse complement strand
AGACAGGCCCAAAGACAGATTCACAGGGAGAAGAGGGTTGGGAGGATCACAGAAACAAACCGAAAGGGGCTGAGCTCAGTGGCTCAAGCCTGTGATCACAGCACTTTTTGTGTTTTTTCTTTCTTTTCTTTTTTCTTTCTTCTCTTTTTTTCTTTCTTTCTCTTTCTCTCTCTCTCTCTCTCTCTCTCTTTCTTTTTCTTTCTGAGAGACAGGATTTCCCTATGTTGCCCAGGCTGGTCTCGGGCTCCTGAGCTCTAGTGATCCTCCCACCGCGGCCTCCCAAAGAGCTGGAATTACAGGTGTGAGCCGCCAAGCTCGGCCAATCCCAGCAATTTGAGAGGGTGATGCAGGTGGATTATCTGAGATCAGGAGTTTGAAGTCAGCTTGGGCAACAGTGAGATCCTATCTCTACAAAATGTATGATTAAAAAAAAAAAATGACACCTGTTGTCACTGAGACAAAATAAAGAAAGAAAGACTGGACAAAAAGGAGAAAGACTATGAGAAACAAGCACTTAAAGAAAGAAATCTGTAGAACAAAGCCCCAAGAAAGAACCAGCAGGCCTTGGAGGACAATTCTCTGAGAACTGCCTGCCTTGTGTGGTCTCACTCCCAAACAGCCCAGACAGATGAGAGGCCGGTACCGCCCTCCCGATCACCACTTGCTGGGATTGGGTGGGTGAGTGAGTGCGTTGGGGTCCAGGATACCTGGTGAAGCTGAAAAAGGGCCTCCTTTCCCAATTAACAGGGCATCTCTAGCCCCTCACTTTCAGGCAGATAATCTCTTCTTCTGGGCTGAGCATTGTTGTAAGTGCTTTAAGTATGTACAGTAATCCTAACAAGCCAGGTGGTATGCCCATTTAATGCAAGAGGAAACCAAAGTCGAGTTAGTCTTCCGCCTGGCTCATACCTGTAGCCCCAGCACTGTGGGTGTCGGAGGTGGGAGGATCATGAGGGCTCAGGAGTTAGAGACCAGCCTGGGCAACATAGCGAATCCCGATTTCTACAAAACATACACAAAATTAGCTGGGTGTGGTGCACACCTGTGGTCCCACTACTGGGCAGGGGGAGGGGGCAGGCTGAGGTGGGAGAATCGCTTCATCCAGGAGGTGGAGGTTGCAATGAGCTGAGACTGGGGTTTTTTTCCAGGGGAATAAAAAAGTTACTCTTCTAGTTTGAGCTAGCAAATGGCAGAGGCCTCATACCAGGGCCTGACATTATGTTGAGGTTTGCCCTCTAGGAAAACTCAAGCTTGGAAAGGTGGAGGTCTTTTATAGTAAAGGGAGGGTTGCGTTGATTGAAAGCTGTTTTAAGCTTAAAAAAAAAAATTGGGTCATCCCCAACTGACGGCTGGATGGGCCTCTTACAGTGGGGTGTGCCTTCAGACTACATTTTCTTTTCTTTTTGAGACAAGAGTTTTGCTCTTGTTGCTCAGGCTGGAGTGCAATGGCACGGTCTTGGCTCACTGCAACCTTCACCTCCCAGGTTCAAGCGATTCTCCTGCCTCAGCCTAGTGAGTAGCTGGGATTACAGGCGCCTGCCACCACGCCCAGCTAATTTTTGTATTTTTAGTAGAGACGGGGTTTCACCATGTTAGACTGGTCTCAAACTCTTGACCTCAGGTGATCCACCTGCCTTGGCCTCCCAAAGTGCTGGGATTACAGATGTGAGTCACCGCACCTGGCCCCGACGACATTTTCAAGGCTCATTTCCCACACTGGCGCATCGTTTCTTATCAAAGGGTTGTCCTAAGGGAAAACCCTCCTTAAGATCTGGGAAGACAATTTATTTTTAAAGGGGTGTTGGAGAGCTGGCTGCCCTGAGTGAAAATGCGGGGGTAAAATCATTGCCACCGTGCGCAGTTACAATGGTGGAAAGTTCATTCTTGCAGGGTGCGGGATTGTATTAAGATGGGGAGATTCTGCCAGGCTCCACGTCGACTTGCTTCGTCGGAGAGCTGTTGGGGGGAATCCCTGGTGCGTCGCTTGCTGAGGCCGAGGGGCCTTCCCGGGCCGGTCTCGTGAGCTGGGCGGGCCGAGGGCGCCTCTGGCACGGTTGTGGCCTCCTGCTCGCTGGTGACTCACTCGTAAGGGGCGGGGGAGCGGGGGCTTCCTGGAAGCCGTGACGAGGAGGTTCAACCCGGACACTCGGGTTCCTCTCCTGTAACCAGGGCTCTTGTCTCCTGTAAACAGAGCCCCGAGGACAACGAGGGGGAAAAAGGGGCGAGGAGGGGGACGTGGGACCCGCCTCTCGGCCGAGCTCCAGATCCTTACGCAGCTTACAGGAGTGAGGCGGGGAAAGAGGACTGGGGGCACCCTTGGGTCTTCGGAGCCCGGTTCAGCTTGGGCTGCGATCTATCCTGGAGGAGGGATTCCAGTTTCTACTCCCTAGAGACCGGGAGCATTTCCCATCCCTGAGTCAGGCTGTCCCCCTCCTCTCTCCCATCTGCTGAGTCATCGGCCCCAGAGTCAGGACTTTTGGGATAGGGCCGCTCTGAAAGGAGGGGGATGCTTTGCTCGCAGAAAGACTGGTCCTCCATCTCCCCAGACCGACAGACCTGGAGACCCAGGAGCCAAGGCCTCAGTCCCTCCTCGAAGTGACCCAGGGGCCTGAGTCCCCAGCCCCTCCTCCCTCAGACCCAGGAGTCCCAAGTCCCAACCCCCTCCTCGCTCAGGACCTAGGAATCCGAGATCCCAGCCCCTCCTCCCTCAGACCCAAGGGTCCAGGCCCCCAGCCCCCTCCTCCCTCAGACCCGGGAGACGCCCCAGCCCCTCCTCCCTCAGATCCAGGAGACTAGGCCCTCGGTCCTCCCCCCAGGTCTCGGGAGTCCCAGGCCAGGAGGAAGTTCACGGCAGTACTCCTCCCTGCTCCCCACATAGCCAGCGGGAAAATCCGCGGCCCCAGCAGCGGCCGGGAATCCCCTCTGGAATGACGGTGGGGAAGGGGATGGCCGGGGTCCCCCGCGGGGAGCTGGGGCCAGTCCTGGGCGGGCGGAGAGAGAAGGAAAGGGGCGGAAACCAGAGAGGCTAAAAATACAGCCAGCACTTCCGGCCTAGGGGGAGGGGAGCGGAGAGCAGAGTTTCCAGAAAAACAAGCGGGGACGGGAAACGCGGGGGTGTGAGAGCCGGGCGAGTGCGCGGGCGAGCTGGGGACCGTGTACCCGCGGCACGTGTGCCCGCGCCGTGTGTGCGCCTGGCGTGATTGCCTGGGCCTGAGCGGGCGTGGCCGAGGGCCGGGCTGGCCGTGTGTGCCCTGGCCTGCGACTGCGTGGGCGGTGGGCCTGGGCCGGCCGGCGTGTGTACCGCGCTGTGTGAACGGCGTGTGTGCTTGCGGGTGCAAAGGTGTGCGCCTTGGCATTTGGGGGTGCGAGATCCGGCGTGCCTGGTGAGGGACCGGAGTGTGCCCAGTTTCCTGTGAGAAGGGTGTGTGCATACAGTCCCGCATGACTTGGCAGTGTGAATTAGTGTGTGAAACCGCCTGTGTGATTGTGCCATGTGTGCTTTGACCTTCTGTGGGTGTGGGGTGGATGCTCTGTTGTTACCGCACTGCAGTTTGTCTTTGAGGCGGCATTCGTAAGAACATGAGGTTTTCATCCCCACCTGCACATCTGTGTGTAGCTCTGAGCCACTGTGGGATCTGCAGTGACTCAGGGTGCGTAACTCTTCGCAGGTACATGGGTGAGGGAATGACTCTACCCTCCCCTGTGACTGACGCTCTGTGCACACACAACTGTGTGTGTGTGTGTGTGTGTGTGTGTGTGTGTGTGTGTGTGTGTGTGTGGCTTTGAGGCAGGGTCTCGCTCTGTTGCCCAGGCTGGAATCCAGCGGCAGGGTCTCACTCCCTGCAGCCTTGACCTCCCGGCTGAATCGATCCTCCCACTTCTGCCTCCCAAGTACAGGCACATGCCACCACACCCGACACACACATCTGAAGCTGTGTCAGCATCCGTGTGACTCCAGCTGTGACAGTGCAGCAAGGCCCTTGTGGCTCAGTGTGTGCAGTCCCCAGGTGTTCACATGTCCACGTCCTTTGTCGTGGGTGTCTAGGACTGCGTGTGCACATCACAGTAGGCCGGCATCTGAATGCTGTTCCTGTGGTCCCAGTCATAAGGCAGTGAAACGGATGAACTTTGGTTCTTGACGTCTACAGCCCGCGTGATGGGGAGAGCGGCTGGTGAGCTCCCCCTTTATGTCACTGGTTCTTGTGTCCGCCTCCGTGGGCAGAGCAGACATGCAGATGCGAGCACCTGAGAAACTGGGGCAGTATCGCTGAGGCTGCTTCTGATAGCGCTGGGCTAAGGACAGGGCTGAGTCAGCCTGTGATGGGCAAAGTCTGCGATGGGGTGAGAGATAGCTTATCAGGTTAAGTGGTGGTTAGAGTGTTTTGTGTTCATACAGCTGGGTTGCTCCCTGGGAGTATTTGTTTGTGGGACTGTCCGTGGGATGGGGTTCCTGGGGGGCACCATAGTTGTAGGATGGTGGGTTAGCTCTGCAGGGGGGCAGGCATGCTGTGTTGCTGGAGTCCCCACTGTCTGATTTGTGGTGGCTGTGCACCTCACGTCCACCCCCTCCCTGGAGCCTGTAGTGTGCACCAGACTGTGTAATCTCCCTCTGGGTTTAGTAATCTAGCAAAGCCAAGTCCTCACCAAGGCCCTCTGTGACCTGTCTGGATTTTCTCTCCTATCCCTGCTCCCCCATTGTGCCCAAGCCTCCTTTTTATGTGTTCCATAAACCCCAGCACATTCCTGTCCCAGGGCCTTGGCACGTGCAGTTCCCTCTGTCTGGAGCACTCTTCCTGCCTGGATGTGTGGATGTCCCCGAGCTTATTCCCTCTCCTTCGGGGCTGCTCTAAAATCACCTTCTCAGTGAGGTGTTCCTTGACAAGGATTAAAAAAACAAAAGGTGGGGCGCAGTGGCTTGCGCCTGTAATCCCAGCATTTTGGGAGGCTGAGACAGGCAGATCACTTGAGGTCAGGAGTTCAAGACCAGCCTGGCCAACATGGTGAAACCCTGTCTCTACTAAAAATACAAAAATTAGCAGAGTGTGGTAATGCATGCCTGTAATCCCATCTACTTGGGAGGCTGAGGCAGGAGAATCGCTTGAACCCAGGAGGTGGAGATTGCAGTGAGCTGAGATCATGCCATTGCATTCCAGCCTGGGCAACAGAGACTCGTCTCAAAAATAAATAAAAATAAGAAAACCCTTGTCATCTGTTTAATAATAAATACATGGAACATATATAGACTATAATAAATGAATGTTCATGAAACCACAATCCAATGTAAGTTCTCAAACTATTAATGTTTAATAAAGTAACACAATTCTCCATATGCAGATGTTACATTTCATGTGTTAGATTTGCTATCATTTTTAAATTACACATTTTTTTGATCTTCAACTTAATTACACTGAAAAAATGAGTACTTTGCTTGTGTAAACACCCCTACTTCTTTTTTTAAAAACAGGGTCTCTGTCTGGCCAGCGCAGTGGCTCACGCCTGTAATCCCAGCACTTTGGAAGGCTGAGGTGGGCGGATCAGGAGGTCAGGAGATCAAGACCATCCTGGCCAACATGGTGAAACCCTATCTCTACTAAAAATACAAAAATTAGCGGGTGTGGCTGGCGTCTCTGTAATCCCAGCTACTTGGGAGGCTGAGGCAGGAGAATCGCTTGAACCCAGGAGGTGGAGGTTGCAGTGAGCTTGGATTGCACCACTGCACTTTAGCCTGGCGACAGAGCGAAACTTGTCTCAAAAACAACAAAAGCAGGCTCTCCGTCAAAAAAGCTGGAGTGCAGTGGTTTGATCACACAGCTCACTGCAGCCTAGACCTCTCAAGCTCAAGGGATCCTCCCACCTCTCAGTCCCCGAGTACCTGGGAATCTGGGAACGCACCACCACACCTGGCTAAGTTTTGTATTTTTTGCAAATACGGGCTTTTCCTAGGTTGCCTGGACTGGTCTTGAATTCCTGGGCTCAAGACACCACCTGCCTGCACCTCCCAAAGTGATGGGATTACAGGCCTGGGCCACTGTGCCTGACCCCAGCATCTCCACTTCTCATCTCACTTTTCAGCTTTAATAATTTCTCACCCCTGATATGTTTTACTTTTATCACATGTACTGTCTCTCACTAGAATATCAGCTCCAGGAATACAGGGCTTGGGCACAAGATACCCAATGTGTTTGCTGAGTGACTGCAACTTCTTGGTGCCCACCTTTCACCCTGTGTCCCTGGTAAATGTGCAGCCATTACCCAACCACCCACTCTGCGTCTCTGTGGCTTCCCTGGCTGTGGTTTTCAGCACTGGTAGGCCCTGTATCATGGGTGCTGGGCTCTCAGGCCCCCATCTGTGTGTGATGTTGACCACCTGTGAGGGCCGGCAGTCCCTCAGTCTTCTTATGTGTGTGTGTTCATGGACGGACACGTCTTCACAACTGCTGGCGGGCTTCCCTTGGGCGAGGGTTAGTGGTTTTCAGCTGTATGGAACATAACGACGTAGTCGGGCAGGAGTATGACTGTTATCCTACTTATTTGGAGATGAAGTGTGGTTAAGGAGATGTGTGATGGTGCCCAAATGTCAAGGACTAGACGGTCAATTTTTCTTTTGAGACTGAGTCTTACTCTGTCGTCCAAGGCTGGAGTGCAGTGGCGCAGTCTTGGCTCAAACCTCTGCCTCCCAGGTTCAAGCGATTCTCCTGCCTCAGCCTCCTGAGTAGCTGGGATTACAGTTGCCCGTCACCACGCCCAGCTAATTTTTTGTATTTTTAGTAGAGACGGGGTTTCACCATGTTGGCCAGACTGGTCTTGAACTCCTGACCTGAGGTGATCCACCCACCTTGGCCTCCCAAAGTGCTGGGATTACAGGCTGAGCCACCGCACGTGGCCTGGATGGTCAGTTTTATGTGTCAACTTGGGCGGGCTACAGTCCCAGTTATTCAATCAAACACTTATCTAGCTGTAGCTATGGAAGTGTTTTGTAGATGTGATTGAAGTCCGTATCAGTTGACTTTAGATAAGGGAGATTATCCTACATCTGGGGACTGGGTAGAAAACTGATTCAGTGAGATAAATGGGCAAAACTGAGGCATCCCTGGAGGAGAAATTCCTCCTAGGGACAGTGCTTCAGCCTTCCTCCTGCCCTACATGCTCAGGCACTTAAGGAAGAACAAGGGGAGGAGTTTCCTGGGACACACGCGGCTGGCCATTTTTCAGTTTCCCCAGCGGGGACTTGGGCTCAGCGTGAATCACAGAGATCTCCATGGTCCTTGGGTTTCCTTGCAGAGATGGGGTCCAGGACAGGAGGCCACTGGGTGGCAATGTGGGAACCATGGCACAGAAGGTATTGGGTGGAGCAGTTCTCCAACCAGGCTGAGTCACTAGAGCCTTTCACACCCCAACATCTGAGCCTGGGCTGGTAACTCCGCCCTGCACTTGCTCAGGCCTGAAGGCCGAGGCTGAGCTTCCTGAAGCTCCCAGGGAAGCAGGGAGTCTGGTGGGGCACTCCCTCCTTGAAGCCCCCTCCCCAGGGCCTGCTTCCCGGAGCTGGGGCTCAGGCGCCTGGGTTCTTCCCCAGGACTGATGATTCATCCCGGCTGGGGCCTTTTCACTTCTCCTTTGGGGCTAAAAATACTGGGACCCAGGCATCCAGCTGGGCCAGCCTTGCCACAGATTGCACAACGCCCCACACTCCAGTTCCGCTGACGCAGGCTTGGGTGCCGGTGGGGGCCTGAGTTGCTCCCTGCTCAGACCCATGGAGCTCAGAGCCTGGGCCCCTCCACTGCTCCTTTCCTAGGCCAAGGACCCTGGGGTCTGGGCTGACATGGGAGCCTCTGGGGGACTCTGGGCTTGGCTGTGGCCCCTGGAAATGAAGTCCCTTCCCTTAGTCCCAGATAAGAGTGCTGGCCTCCTGCATAGACACAGAGTCCCAGTTAGGAGCTGGGATAGAAGACAACTAAAGAGGACTAAGAGAGAGAGAGAGAGACATAGGACCACAGGGGCAGAGACACATTAACCAGAGCAGAGAGACAGGGACAAAAAGACAGGATGAGACAGACAACTGTAATAGAGACAGAGGAGTAGACACAGAGCCCACCTCCCAGCTGGAGACAGGAAGGACTGAGAGAGAGAGGACAGCCAGGGCTCCACACCCAGCCCAGGTTGGGAGACGGCCCCTGGAACAGAGAGGTCATCAACACACACAGTCCAAAGTCTACCCGAGGCTAGGAGGGGGAGCAGGAAGAAGGGCCGGGGAGGCAAGGGCCTGGCCTGCGAGCTCCCTGTCGGCCTCTGCTGCCCCCTGCTGGCTCCAGCTGCAGTGCTCAGACAGGAAGAAGAGTCAGAGGAGGCTGCTGGGTTTAGGCCTAGGCCACTTCATTCCCTTTGCACACCACCCACCAACCACTGCCTGCCCCACTCCCTGCCCCCCACTTCACAGGGTGCCCCCAGGGCCAGCAGGTGGTGCGGGCGTCTTGCCCGTGACCTTGTTGGCACAGTCCAGCAGGGCGGTGTGAATGTCCTTGGCACAGGTAATCTGGGCTTTGATGACCGCCAGGTACTGTGGGTAGGGCAGGCTGTCAGGCTGCACTGCGTCGGGCTTGGTGGCCGTGGGCACCAGTGTCGGAGAGTGCTTGGCACTGTCGCAACTCTGTGACAGGCACTCATGTGCCAGGCGCTGTGGACAGGCAGGTAAGGGGACAGCATCAGCCCCACCCCAGGTCATTCTACCCCACCCCAAGGGCTAGCTGGGGGTTGTCTGTTTGGCCCCTGGATTTCCCAGGTCCTGGAGTCAGAGCCTGGCCCTGCCAATCACTTGCTGGGGAACCTGGGGCATGCGGCTGCTCTTCTCTGGGCTTCAGTTTCCTCCTTTGGAAAATGGGTTTAATAACCACCTCTTCCTACCTCATAAGGCGAGGACAGTTAGAGCAGGTGTGTGACACACAGGCACAGGCCCTGGCACACCACTTAAAGTGCCAAGAAATGCTAGCTACCATCACTGTTACCGCCCCCGCCCCAGGCCTGGTGTTGGCAGTGGCACCTCGGATGGCACCTGTCCCTGGTTTTCTGCCTGCTTCTCTGGCTGCTCTACTTTTTATTTTTTGAGACAGAGTCTTGCTCTGTTGCCAGGCTGGAGTGCAGTGGCACGAGTTCAGCTCACTGCAACCTCCGCCTCCTGGGTTCAAGCGATCCTCCTGCCTCAGCTTCCCAAGCAGCTGGGACTACAGGTGTGCTCCACCACACCCAGCTAATTTTTTGTATTTTTTAGTAGAGACAGGGTTTCACCATACTGGCCAGGATGGTCTTGATCTCTTGACCTCATGATCCACCTGCCTTAGCTTCCCAAAGTACTGGGATTACACCATGCCCAGCCTTTTTTTTTTCTTCTTTTTTTTTTTGAGAAGGAGCTTCACTCTGTTGCCTAGGTGGCAGTGCGGTGGCACAATCTTGGCTCACCACAACCTCCACCTCCAGGGTTCAAGTGATTCTTTTGCCTCAGCCTGCCAAGTAGCTGGGACTATAGGTGTGCGCCACCACGCCTGGCTAAATTCTGTTATGTTTAGTAGAGATGGGGTTTCACCATGTTGGTCAGGCCTCATGATCCGCCCACTCGGCCTCCCACAGTGCTGGATTACCGGCTGAGCCACCGCACCTATCAGCTCTAGGTGCTTCTCACACACCTAAGACACGCGCACAGCCATTCCCAGCCCTGTTGTCTCACTGTTCAAGACCTCCCAGGGCTGTCACACCCACACACACCACTTGGTTTCCACCTCTGCACTGACGGCGCCCATATTGTCGCCACCTCCCCCGACATTCCTAGGGCGCTTATACTCCCCTCCCCAAAACTGCTCCTCCTAGGTCCCTGTTTCAGGGACAGCCCTCCATTCTAAACCAGAGAGCTGGGCCTCATCCTAGAAACTTTCTCGCCTTTCAGCACATACAAACCTCTCAAGTTCCCACTGGTCTTCCCCATTTTCTCACCGCCCCGCCCTGGTGCAGCCTAGTCCAGGTGTACTTCGATTCTGCCATGGTTGCCTCCTTGGGCTCCTGCCTCCAGTCTCAGCCCCTTGAACCCACCCCTCATTTGCCAGCCAGAGGCATATTCCAGGACGCCAGGTGCGTTGGCGCACACCTGTAATTCCAGCACTTTGGGAGGCTGAGGTGGGTGGATCACAAGGTCAGGAGTTCAAGACCAGCCTCACCAAAACCATGAAACCCTGTCTCTACTAAAAATACAAAAAAAAAAAAAAAATTAGCTGGGCGTGATGGCACACGTGTAATCCCAGCTACTCGGGAGGCTCAGGCAGAGAATTGCTTGAACCTGGGAGGTGGAAGTGGCACTGAGCTGAGATTGCACCACTGTACTCCAGCCTGGGCAACAGAGCAAGACTCCATCTCAAAAAAAAAAAAAAAAAAATGCAGATAGGTCCATGCCTCCCAGTGCCCTTAGGGTTGTATTTAAACTCCAACAAGCTCCTGTGCCTACCACACTGAATTACTTGATGTTCCTAAAACAAATTTAAAGCAAATGTTATTCCCTCTGGTTGGAACATGGCTCTGCCACTACCAAGCTTCTCAGCCTCTCAACTTTTCCTTCAAAACCCAGGCCAGGCCAGGCACAGTGGTCTGTAATCCCAGCATGTTGGGAGGCCAAGGTGGGTGAAATCAATTGAGCCCAAGAGTTCAAGACTAGCCTGGGCAACATGGCAAAACCCCGTCTCTACAAAAAATAAAAAAATTAGCCAGGCATGGCATTACATGCCTGTAGTCCCAGCTTCTTGGGAGGTTGAGGTGGGAAGATCACTTCAGCCCAGGATATAGAGGCTGCAGTGAGCCAAGATTGTGCCACTGCACTCGAGCCTGAGTGACAGAGTGAAACTCTGTCTCAAAAAATAAAATTAAAAAAAAAAAATGCCAGGGGCAGTGGCTCATGCCTATAATCCCAGTACTTTAGGAAACTGAGGCGGGTGGATCACTCAGCGCCAGGAGTTCGAGACCAGCCTGGCCAAAATGGTGAAATCCTATCTCTACTAAAAATACAAAAGCTGGCCAGGCGTGGTGGTGTGCACTTGTACTCCCAGCTACTTGGGAGGCCGAGGCATGAGAATTGCTTGAAACCAGGAGGAGGAGGTTGTAGTGAGCCAAGACTGTGCCACTGCACTCCCGCCTGGGTCACATATGCCTAGTATCATGTTAAGTCGTTTACATGCATAATGTGAGTTTTCCTGGAAACTCCATTTTCCTAAGGAGGAACCCAGGGCTCAGAGGTAGAGATTGATGGTACATCTGACAGCAGCGTCTGTATTTTTAGTCACTCGCCCTCCTCTCGACTCCTGCTCCTCCTCCCTTCTTTGTCCCAGACTTGCTCACATGTGCTCTAGCAGTAGCCTTCCCTAAGCCACTCGCTCCCTATCCCCACCCTGGGCTTCCACAGCTGAAACTCCCCTATCCCAGCCCTGATCCCTGTGCCTGTGCCTCCCCAGTCATCACCCTAAGTACTCTGGCCTAGGCTTCTCCCATCACAGCACTGACCACTCTGAGCTGTCCCTGTTTAGGGGTATATTTATTATTCCATGCGATTGAAAGCTCTGTGAGGGCACAGATCAGAGCAACCCTGTGTCCCCAGCGTTGGTGGAAGCACAGGTCTGGCCCACGGGAGGTCCCCAGTTGAGTGTGAGCTGACTGACTGAATGAGGGTTTCTGCAGACCCCGGAGAATGAGATAGAGCTGTGGTTACCCAGTGTCCAGGAGGCCTCTTACCAGGCAGAGCTCCAGCTGGTCACAGAGTGCGTAGAACTCCTCCAGGCACTTGTCAAAGCGCTGTATGGGTCCATCACTGCTCTTTCTACAGACCAGGAAAAAAAGATGTCTGAAGAATTGATTTCTAATCTCTGGGACGCCATTATCTACCCAACCCCCAGTGTCCATCAGGAAACTAGGTACGGGCCCAGGAGATCTGAAGTAGTGGCTGATAATAGAAGGGGTTTTTTAAAAAAAAAAAAAAAAAGAACGGCTGGGCGTGGTGGCTCACGCCTGTAATCCAAGCACTTTGGAGGCCAAGGCAGGCAGATCACCTGAGGTCGGGAGTTCAAGACCAGCCTGACCAACGTGGTGAAACCCCGTCTTTAAAAAAAAAAAAAAAAAAGTAAATACATAGAAAAAAAAAAAAAAGAAAAGGAGGCTGGGCGCGGTGGCTCACACCTGTAACCCCAGCACTTTGGGAGGCCGAGGCAGGTGGATCACCTGAGGTCAGGAGTTCGAGACCAGCCTGCCCAACATGGTGAAACCCTGTCTCTACTAAAAATACAAAAATTAGCCGGGCGTGGTAGCAAGCGCCTGTAGTCCCAGCTACTTGGGAGGCTGAGGCAGAACTGCTTGAACCCGGGAGGTGGAGGTTGTAGTGAGCCAAGATTGCACCACTGCACTCCAGCCTGGGTGACAGAGCAAGACTCCATCTCAAAAAAAAAAAAAAAAAAAAAAAAAAAGAAAAGGAAAAGGCTGGGGGTGATGGCTCATGCCTGTCACCCCAGTACTTTGGGAGGCCAAGGTGGAAGGACTGGTTTGAACCCAGGAGTTTGAGACCAGTGTGGGCAACATGGTAAGACCCTGTCTCTAGAAAAAACAACAAAAATAAAATAAAGAAAGAATATAGGCCAGACCTGGTGGCTCACGCCTGCAATCCCAGCACTTGGGAGGCCAAGGTGGGCGGATTATGAGGTCAGGAGTTCGATACCAGCCTGGCCAACATAGTGAAACCCTGTCTCTACTAAAAATACAAAAAAATTAGTCAGACATGGTGGCGCACGCCTCTAGTCCCAGCTACTCAGGTGGCTGAGGCAAGAGAATCACTTGAACCTGGGAGGTGGAGGTTGTGGTGAGCCGAGATCGCGCCACTGTACTCCAGCCTCGGCAAAAGAGTGAGACTCTGTCTCAAAAAAAAAAAAAAAGAAAAAGAATATAGGAGGAGTGATTCATGAGGCTGAGAAGATTGTGTGAGGCCAGGAGTTTGAGACCAGCCTGGGCAACATAGCAAGACCCCGTCTCTATAAAAATATTTTACAAATTAGCCACGCATGATTGGCTCGTGCCTGTAGTCCTGGCTACTTGGGAGGCTGAGGCAAGAGGATCACCTGAGCTCAGTTCAAGGATGCAATGAGCCAAGATCATGCCACTGTATTCCAGCCTGGGTGACAGAGGGAGACCCCGTCTCAAAAAAAAAAAAAAAAAAATTATAGGAGGTGATGTAGGCGGGCAGCAGGGAGAAGGAAAGATGAATTTCAAAGACTGGAGTGAAAATAGAATATCTGGGGAAGGGGGCTGTACTCACTGTCCATTGTCGATGTTAGTATTCTGAATCAAGTTTTGGGCTGCAACCTTCATCAAGGTCTAGTCAAAACAAAAACAAAATATGTGGGAGGTGGAAAAACAAAAGGGAATACCTTTGGCAGATCTACATTGTTCCTTAAGATCACTCAATCTCGGGCCTTCATTTCAGCTGGCACCTTCTCTCCTGACTTTCCAAAGTTATACTCATTTCCATTCCTATAGCTGTCACCACTCCATCTTCCCAGAGGCCTGCCCTAACCCGAGCTTCTCGCCAACAACCTAAGGATCCTCTCTCATCTAGCAATCAAGGGCAGAATATCTGTATAAGCCAGTCCTCTCCTCAGCCTTTAATGACCAGAGCCCAGTTTCTCCTTTAAACAACCCTTCACTCAAGCTCCATCCAATCCCAGCCTCAACATCAGCGCTGATGCCATTTCTGCCGAGCTTTGCTTAGGTCTAAAGCAGGTTTTGGCCAGGCGGGGTGGCTCACGCCTGTAATCCCAGCACTTTGGGAGGCTGAGGCGGGTGGATCACGAGGTCAGGAATTTGTGGTGGCATGCCCCCTGTAATCTCAGCTACTCCAGAGGCTGAGACAGGAGAATTGCTTGAACCTGGGAGGTGGAGGTTGCAGTGAGCTGAAGATCATGCTACTGCACTCCAGCCTAGGTGAGAGTGAGACTGTCTCAAAAATAAATAAATAGGGCCGGGCGCGGTGGCTCACGCTTGTAATCCCAGCACTTTGGGAGGCCGAGGTGGGCGGATCACAAGGTCAGGAGTTCGAGACCAGCCTCGCCAACAGAGTGAAACCCCGTCTCTACTAAAAATACAAAAATTAGCCGGGTGTGGTGGCACGCGCCTGTAGTCCCAGCTACTCGGGAGACTGAGGCAGGCAAATCGCTTGAACCCCGGAATCGGAGGCCAGCCTCGGTGACAGAGTGAGACTCCGTCTCAAAAACAAACAAACAAAAAAACAAGAGTTTTTTTTGTTCTTGCTTTTTTGAGACGGGATTCTCGCTGTGTTGCCCAGGCTGGAGTGCAACGGCGCGATCTCGGCTCACTGCAACCTTTGCCTCCTGGGTTCAAGCAATTCTCCTTCCTCAGGTTCCAGAGTAGCTGGGATTACAGGCGCGTGCCACTATGCCCGAGTAATTTTTGTATTTTTAGTAGAGACGGGGTTTCACCAGGCTGGTCTTGAACTCCTGACCTCAGGTGATCCACCAGCCTCGGCCTCCAAAAGTGCTGGGAACACAGGCGGGCGGCACTGTGCCAGGCCAATACAGCAGGTACTACTCCCCTTTCAGCTTTGCGCTCTCTGCGACTAACCTGGCCCTTGGCCCGCCCCTCTGAAGTTAGACTACCAAATCCCGTTTGTTTCTCGCTGCTTTCGGCCAATCACCTGTAGACTCTCCTTCAGCTGCGGGATGAGCATCTTATAACGCTGCACAGGATCGAAGTCCTGTTGCTGTTGCTGCAGAAGGCCGCTCTGGGCAGGGCCCACCAGTTGTGCTGGCGGTTGCGGCTGCTGCTGGGGACCCGGGCCGCCAGCCGAACTGGGACCCGATACACTAGCAGCTGAGGAAGCCGCTGAAGCTTGCTGCTGGGATGTAGCCATCTTCCTTGCGGACCGCCGGAAGTGCGTCACAAGTGCGTCTCTCCCGGGTACTTTTCAGCATCCCCATCTCTAGTCCGCGTTTACTAGATAGTCCCGCCTCTCAGGCAATTCAGCCAATGGAAGGGAAGGAGGTGCCCCCACGTTCTGTCACTCTCAAATCCGAGGTTCAGACTGAGGTATCTTTCCACCAATCACAGAAGCATGTCACCCAGACGCTCGCCAATCCGTGTGTGGTTCCAATCCGGACTTCATTTCCCCGCAGGCGTTGCGGCCTGAGGAGACCCGTCGGGTCCTCAGCGTCTTGGCGGCAGTTGGTTGGAACCGCAGCTTCGAGTCCGTCCCCGGTGCTGCCTGCGTGTTCACCTGAGTCTCGCTGGAGCTCTTCTCGCCCGCCCACCTCGTCTCAACCCACTTTCTGCGGAGAGCGGCGCCAAGCCGGGCCTGCCTTGGATCCGGCGTCCCCTGAAGTCGGCACGCCCCTCCGCGTCCCCCTTCGGCCCCGCTAGGACCTCGTCCGGGCTGCCATCGCCTCGTCGCTATGGCGCCCACCATCCAGACCCAGGCCCAGCGGGAGGATGGCCACAGGTAGGCGCCACGCTTTGCTCTGTTTCATCAAGGCAGGGGATCGGGAGAGGGTTTCTGCTGAATAACGTCACCAGCCCCTAGGTCTGCCCGTGACGTCACGGAGCGCTCACCTGTGACGAAGGGGGCGGGTTTCTTCTGAGACGCAGGTGTTGCCCTCCTCCCCTGCCGTGCAATTCAGGGATTAAGCTCTTGGAGACCTCTAGAAGGGATCCTTCCAGTCAAGCAAGCGTTTGGAGATCCCTCTTCCAAAGCGATTGAGTACATGGTTCTTTATGAAAACACTTGAAGCCATCCCCTGCAAAAGGGATTGAGCACTTGGCCTTGTTCATTAAAGCTTTTGGGTGCACTTTTTCCTAAAGAAATTGAACGTTTGTCTCCCTCCATGAAAGCATTTGGCCACCCCCACCACCAAAACAAACCAGCGTTTGTCACCTTTCCTACCTTTTGAAAGGTTGGAGAAGCCTTTTTCATTCTCCTGTCAATCCCGTCCTCTCCACCTATCACTGTTTCTTTCTTCTCTACTAGGCCCAATTCCCACCGGACTCTGCCTGAGAGGTGAGCCCCACTGTGCTTTCCCAGGAGCGGTGGGGCAGTAGGGCTGGGAGCAGAGGCGGGACAGCGTGGGCCCACTTTGAGCCACTATGTTTCTAGGTCTGGAGTGGTCTGCCGAGTCAAGTACTGCAATAGCCTCCCTGATATCCCCTTCGACCCCAAGTTCATCACCTACCCCTTCGACCAGAACAGGTGAGACTCAGGAATGGGAACACTACTCAGGTATCAGTTCCTTGAAGGCAGGGACTGCTTGTCTTGTTGGCTGCTGTCTGCTCAGGGCCTCGCACAGTACCCACCTAGCACATAGTACTAGCTGCTCAGTGTTTGTTAATGAATGGAGCAAGTAGTGTCCAGGTCCCTTCCCACTGGGGAGCCAGCTTTCACACTCCGCCATGGGGGACACTTCATTCGGAGTTCCTCCCCAGAGAAGTTTCACCTCTGGGAAGCAGGGCTGTGAAGGCTGAAGCTGGAATCCAGACACCACAATAGGTGTTTCCCCACTCAGGTTCGTCCAGTACAAAGCCACTTCCTTGGAGAAACAGCACAAACATGACCTCCTGACTGAGCCAGACCTGGGGGTCACCATCGATCTCATCAATCCTGACACCTACCGCATCGACCCCAATGGTGTGTGGGGAAACAGGGAGGGTCTGCTCTAGGTCAGCAAAGGCCCAGGCCTGGGCCTCCCTCATGGTCCTCCTGCTCCCTCGCTCTCCTCTAGTTCTTCTAGATCCAGCTGATGAGAAACTTTTGGAAGAGGAGATTCAGGCCCCTACCAGCTCCAAAAGGTGAGTGGGTGCCAAATGGGTACTGGTGACTGGCTCAAGTGGGCCCTACAAGCAGGAGGGCGGTGGGGTCCTGAGGTACCTGATTTCCTACCCCAGATCCCAGCAGCACGCAAAGGTGGTGCCATGGATGCGAAAGACAGAGTACATCTCCACTGAGTTCAACCGTTACGGCATCTCAAACGAGAAGCCTGAGGTCAAGTAAGTTGCAAACAGGAAGAGGGGGAAAGTGGAGATACCGGGTGTGTCCAGTGGCCACTAAAGGCCTTTTTCTTCACTTCTAGGATTGGGGTTTCCGTGAAGCAGCAGTTTACTGAGGAAGAAATATACAAAGACAGGGATAGCCAGATCACAGCCATTGAGAAGACTTTTGAGGATGCCCAGAAATCAGTAATTGAGGGACTGGGATGGGGAGTGGCCAGGGTGTGGCTGCAGAGCTCTTCCTCAGCCTGTTTTTGCCCCACCAGATCTCCCAGCATTATAGCAAACCCCGAGTCACACCGGTGGAGGTCATGCCTGTCTTCCCAGACTTTAAGGTCAGGCCCAAGGTGGGAGGTAGAAAGGGATAGCCTCCTATTTGTGCCTGTTCCCATCTAACCCCAGTGCCTACCATCTTCCCAGATGTGGATCAATCCATGTGCTCAGGTAATCTTTGACTCAGACCCAGCCCCCAAAGACACAAGTGGCGCAGCCGCGTTGGAGATGATGTCTCAGGCCATGATTAGGTAGGTGGTCCTGCTGCCCACCTTAGGCTGCTCCTTGCTGCCTTTTGTCCTCACACTTCATTGCCACTCCTTTTTCCCCAACCAGGGGCATGATGGATGAGGAAGGGAACCAGTTTGTGGCCTATTTCCTGCCTGTAGAAGAGACGTTGAAGAAACGAAAGCGTGACCAGGAGGAGGAGATGGACTATGCACCAGATGATGTGTGCGTGGGCTGGGGTTAAGTTTTGGGGATTGAGAAGTGTGTCCCCTCTTCTCCCTCACAGGGAGGCAATGGGACTGAACCTGTGCCTTCATCCTCAGGTATGACTACAAAATTGCTCGGGAGTACAACTGGAACGTGAAGAACAAAGCTAGCAAGGGCTACGAGGAAAACTACTTCTTCATTTTCCGAGAGGGTGACGGGGTTTACTACAATGAGTTGGAAACCAGGTACTCGGCACACTCCTATCTGATTAGCCTAGATCTGTGCTTCCTAAGACCCTGGGGCATGCAAGAGCCACGTTGGAGGTCATTTGTATCTAAGAATTTGTTGTATGCATTGATAAACAAGAACAGCAGATGTCTGGTCAGGCACATGTGCTGGACTTGGTTCTAATAGAAGCCAGAAAGGAATTTTTTTTTTTTTGAGAGAGTCTCGCTGTGTCACCCAGGCCGGAGTGCAGTGGCGCGATCTTGTCTCACTGCAACCTCTGCCTCCTGGGTTCAAGTGATCCTCCTGCCTCCGCCTCCTGAGTAGCTGGGATCACAGGCGTGTGCCAGCATGGCAGCTAATTTTTTTTTGTATTTTTAGTAGAGACAGGGTTTCACCATATTGGCCAGGCTGGTCTCGAACTCCTGACCTCAGGTGATCTGTCCGCCTTGGCCTCCCAAAGTGTTGGGATTACAGGCGTGAGCCACTGCACCTGGCCAGAAAGAAAATCTTAATGCAGGAGACATTTAGAGCTTTTGTGTAGGGTAGAGGGCCAGATTTCTCAGTTATTAGTAACAGACTTCACGTGAAAGTAAACATTGCTAAAGTATGGAGTGATACATAAAATCAGCATGAATGTTTTAAATGCTTAATACTCATGTTCAAAAACGTGACCCCAAAACTTCCCTGATGGCTGAAAGTTTACTGCTGTGCCAATGCCTCTGGTGTAGAGTTGGGAAGGCTTGAGTTTCTGTTTAAAGTAGAGATCACAAGTTCTGATCCCATAAGCCAGGCAAGAAATGTAAAAGAGCAGTGGCCTGGTAGAGTCTGAGTAACCTGGAGCTCTGGGCAACCATGGAGAGCATTATTCACTTCCAGCCTACTGTGGCTATGCTGTGGGCCAGAAATTCCTATTTTCCAAAAGACCCAAATCCAGATAATTTGACATTTCTTGGTTTCTCAGAGTGCTGGTAACTAATTCACATATACAGTCATGCACTGCATGTTTCTGTCAACAATGGACTGCTTATGGGTGATCCCTTAAGATAGAATACCATGTCTTTACTGTACCTTTTCTTTTTCTTTTTTTCCTTTTCTTCGTTTCTTTTAAAAGATGGGGTTTCACCATGATGGCCAGGCTGGTCTTGAACTCCTGACCTCAGGTGATCCACCCACCGTGGCCTCCCAAAGTACTAGGATTACAGGCGTGAGCCACCGCACCCGGCCTTTGCTGTTCCTTTCCTAAGTTTAGTACATAAATACTTACCATTGTGTTGTAACTGCCTGCAGTATTCAGTACAGTCACATGCTGTACAGCTTTGTAGTCTAGGAGCAACAGGCTATACCATTACAGCCTAGGTATGTAGTTGGCTGTGCTATGTTTGTACAAGTGCATTGTATGCTGTTCACATGATGTATTACCAGAATGTATCCCTAAGTGGCCTGTGCCTATATTTATGTAAATACACCATATAACACCCCCCCCACACATACAGGGTGTAGGGCAACCAAACTGGTGCCATGGGAGCCATCCTTCCTCTCCCCTGCCCTTAATACTTTGAGCTTAGTTGCCCTTATTCAATCTGTATTTCTTCTCATTTGCTCTGGGCCAAGTATTGATGGGGAACCAAGTCAGACCAGACTCTTCACAGCGGAGGCGGTGGAGGGGAGTGGGAGGTATGTCTTTTAACTGCATCTTCCACTTCTCTCCCCCAAATTCACCTGCAGGGTCCGCCTTAGCAAGCGCCGGGCCAAGGCTGGGGTTCAGTCAGGCACCAATGCCCTGCTTGTGGTCAAACATCGGGACATGAATGAGAAAGAATTGGAAGCTCAGGTAACAAGCATCACTGGCCCACGGCATACATGGCAGGGAGGGCAGTGGTTGTAGGTGAGGAGGGGGAGAAAAACCCAACAGAACACCCTCCTTTCCCTCATTCCAACCTTGCTGCTTCCAGGAGGCACGGAAGGCCCAGCTAGAAAACCACGAACCAGAGGAGGAAGAGGAAGAGGAGATGGAGACAGAAGAGAAAGAAGCTGGGGGCTCAGGTAAATCTGGACAGGTCAGACCCTGGGAGCCCTAGGAGGGTGGAAAAGTGGGTCTCACCTCTCTCCATTCCCTTCCAGATGAGGAGCAGGAGAAGGGCAGCAGCAGTGAGAAGGAAGGCAGTGAGGACGAGCGCTCAGGCAGTGAGAGTGAACGAGAGGAAGGTGACAGGGACGAGGCCAGTGACAGGAGTGGCAGTGGCGAGGATGAGAGCAGCGAAGATGAGGCCCGGGCTGCCCGTGACAAAGAAGAGATCTTTGGCAGTGATGCTGATTCAGAGGATGATGCCGACTCTGATGATGAGGATAGAGGACAGGCCCAAGGTGGCAGTGACAATGATTCGGACAGCGGCAGTGATGGGGGTGGCCAGCGGAGCCGCAGCCACAGCGCCAGTCCCTTCCCCAGTGGCAGCGAACACTCGGCCCAGGAGGATGGCAGTGAAGCTGCAGTTTCTGATTCCAGTGAAGCTGATAGTGACAGTGACTGAGTCCCAGGGCATTCAGGGCTGGCTCAGACACCACTATTATTATGAGCAGGAAGGCACTTTTCTAGTGGTCTGTTTGTGAGCCTTTCACTTGTTTGTTTGTCCCCTACCCCGAAACCTTTGCTGTTAATAAAGCCAATTTCTCTTTACTTCCCTCCCTGCCCCTACCTCGTCCTTCAGCCCAGCACACACCTCCCCTCACCCCCAGATGCTCAAAGACCTCAGCTTGAGGCTTAGAAACACAGGCCAGAGGCAGGGCCAATGGTTTCCCACAAAATGTAGCACAACAAAGGTCAGAATTCGTTTTTTTTTTTTTTTTTTTTTTTCCAAAATAAGCCCAGACCATTAAACAAGTGAAACTCCAACAAATAAGTCTTCTCCAACAGCGAGAAAAACTGTACAGTTACTCAAAGCTGATTCTGCCAGTGGGGCTGGGGACAGAAGTGGGTAGGGAGGGCGAAATCAAGGAGGAGGGCCTGGGGAGGGTCAGTCCTGCCCATCAGAGTGGGGCCGCCTGCGTCCTGCACACTCTGCTGTCAGGTGGGGTGGGGGGCAGCTCTTGCCTCCCTGTGTGTGTGAGATGGTGTCCCTCACCACCTCCCAGTGCCAGGCACAGTCAGCTCACCCTAATGGAGAGTGAACAAGACAGGACAGGCTGGGGAGAGGGGAGGGTCCCATGAGAGGGACACCCTGCTGATTCCATCCCACTTCCTGCAGCTAGTGGGAGGGGGACCGGAGAAGCCCTGGGAGATTGAGGGGATGAGCAAAGGCACAGAAACATGGAGGGCCGGGGTGGGGGACTTGCATAGGTTGATGAGTGTGCAAGAGGTACATAAATAAACCTGACACCCCACCCAGCCCGGCACTGGGAGAGGAAGTGGGGACCCAGAGGCAGGTTCCCAGGGCCACCCTACCCCCTGGCTTCTTCCCCCTCCCTGGGCTCAGAGCAGAGGGAGGTCCACAGACCAGGAGGGTAGGGGCAAGAAGGTCTGGGGAATGGGGTGATAGTGCAGGGAGGGTGGTGGTTTTAAAATTTTTTTTTTTTGGTTTTTTTGTTTTTTTCCCAACATTTTGTATCTTTAATAACATACACAATGGTTACCAGCCATATTCATAACAAAAGTTATTCATAAAATGTATCTAAAAATAACATTTTTTTTTCCTTTTCGGTGTGAAAAGCTTGAGAATGTCCCAGTGGGGAGGGTGGGTTGAGCGGGAGGAGGGCGTTGAAGAGGGAGACCCTGGCTTCCCCGCAGACTGAACCCCCAGATCCCCTCCCTCCACCTGGGCCCCAACGCAACCCCTCATTAGGAATAGGGACCAGATGGTCTGTCAGACTGTGGGACTGGGACGAATCTCTGGGTTATGATATAGTGTTCCACTTAAGTGAGGTCATGACATAATGGGGGAGGAGGAAAGGCTGAAAGAAAAGGGAGGGGCTTGGGGAAAAACCCAAAAACCAAACAATCCCCTTTCCCTTATTCCTGACTCCCGAGTCTCACCAAGCAGATCTGGGAGCGGAGAAGGGTGTGTATTCATGGGGAAGGAGGCGCTAAGGCAACAGACTTCCTGACCTCACTGGCCACCCTGGGGAGCCGGGGCTGGAGGAAAATGGGTTAGAGCTTGGGGGTCTGGAGGAGGGGGCTCTGCCCTCTCCCCTCATAAAGTTCAGGCTCCCCTTGCCACTGTCTTGGCTCAGAGAGAAGCCAGGGGATTCTAAAAATGAGAGGGAATGATCAGAGAAAAACCGTTAAGAACTATATAAATATGTATCTTAAATAGGCCTAAGAAATTAATCATAGAGAACCTCTGGTGAACAGGGCCAGGGGAGGTGAGGGAGGAAGGTGGCTCCTGTCCTGGGAGAATGTGGGGAATGGTGAAGGGGAAGGAGGTGGAGACGTGAGAGGGCTTCCTCTCCTTGCTCCCCTTCCTTCTCCCCAGCTCCTCTCAATAACATTCTGGAGGGCAGGTTCTCTGCCCTGCTCATGTCACCCCAAATGTCAAATGTTTCTGAGCAGGCTCCACAAGGTAGTGGTCAGTCTGTCTCTGGGGAGTCTGCTCCCTTGGGGAGAGGCAGGTGGTCAGTGGTCTGGAGGAGACAGGGATGGGATGGGGCCAGGTGGGGATGAGGAAGGGAAGGAGAGAGGCAGGCAGTCTGGCCAGTCCCTGCCCCCTTTATCCTGACTGCCCCCAACTCCCCGGGCCTCAGCAGAGATCCCTCGACGGGCCTGGGAGTGAGCAAGGCATGTGCCAATGTTAAACAAAAGTTAAAAGGGTGAGAGAGTAGAAAAATATTAGAATAGATAGCTGAGCCAGCCCACCCTCTCGCTGTCGCGGAGAAGCCCGTTGGGGGTTGGCCCCCGCCCGCCGCCCAGGGAGCCTATGGGTGCGCTGGGCTGTGGGTCCTGTCAGATGGTGGAAGTTTTGTCTGTCCCATCTGTGGTAAGAAAGGGAGGAAGGGAGGAAGATCAGGAGCTGGAGGGAGGCCCAAGAAAAGGCACTCAGGTAGCCTGTCATCCCGGTCAGGCCCTCCCTGGAGTCTGGCCTCCCTGGGGACCCCTCAGGATGACTCTGAGTTGCTCAGTTCAGAGGCAGAGACGCTGGGTAGGTGGGAGCTGGGTCAGGGATAGAGGAAATGCTCACCACCCAAGGCGTGTTCTGTCATGCTCAGACACAGAGACTCCAGAGTGGGATTGATCTCCAGGTCAGGCCCAGGGACCGGGCAGTCTGGGTGGGAGAGAGGAGAATGGAGGTGGTGAGGACAGACTGGACTCGGGTGAAGAAGAGAGCTGGGATAACAAAGGATGCTGGTATGGGAAGGGAGAAAGAGAGACGGAGGAGAGAGAAAGAGATGGAGAGGGAGAGAGATGGAGGGGGAGAAAGAGAGATGGAAGGGAGAAAGGAAGGAAGAGGCAGAGGTGGACAGAGAGACGGGTGAGTGTGTCACACAGCAGGCAGAGGAGACAATGGCAATGGCAGAAGCTTGGCAACACAGTAAAAGCCTGACTTGCAGACAGCGGAAGTGAAACTGAAGGAGCTCCCGGAGGCCGCACACAGCCTACTGTGACTACTTTGGACACAGACTGCACAGTGCCTTGGGCACAGTCTGGGCATCTGCCCTGGACACTGGGCAGCCGCCTGAGGCTCCCTGACTGAAGACCTGCTCTGTACTTGGTGCAAAAGCTAAATTAAAACCCTTCCTGTCCCCACGTGGACCTGCTCCTCTGGGCAGGATTTGATCCAGGCAGGCCGGGCAGGTGGGGCAAAGCAGGACAACCGTGGGACTTGTCCTCAAACCACACTTGGCAAAAGGGCCTCCTATTCTGGCATCTGGGAAACTACCCACCTCCCTAGGCAGACCTGATCCCACCCCACACTGCTTAAACCCTTCCCTGACTCCTCACTGCTATCAGGACAAAGTCTGAGCTGTTTACCTGGGTTTAGAAGACTCAGCTCCCATCTCCACCCTCACCTCTCATCACCATCCCCTCCGAACCTTGAGTTCATGTCGTATCAAAGCACCCAATTGCCTCTCCTTAAAAAAATTCTTTTTTGAATTTGGGCAAGATGTTTCTGTCTCATACAGTTGGGAGGATTCACAGCGTAGGACAGTTGTCTGAAAGCCTGGCACATAGCATACTGGTAAAGAGAATGGTTCTTGTTCATTCCTGCAGTTCATCCACCTGCTTGTTTAACATCATTTACAGATGCCTACTGTGTGCCAAGCAAGCCCTGTGCTAGGATGAACATGATGGATGGGTTCCCGTGACCTCAACAGATGGCTGCCCACAAAACCTCATTAAGTAAGACTCCAATTGACCTGGCAGTTTATAACATGAATTCTGCAAATCCAGACTTGTCTCCAGAGTCAGCCCATTCCAGACCAGCCTTATCTGTCTGTGTAGCCCCAGTGCCCAGCACTGGGTGGAGGAGTCAACCTCTCACTTGTTGAGTAGAGCAGGGACCTGTGGCTAGCAAATCTCTATCTTCCTTTCGCCCGCTTGGCCCAACTTCTTTTAATTTTGAGATGGGGTCTCACTGGGCCCGGGCTGTGGTTCAGTGGCACAATCTCTACTCACTGCAGCCTTGACCTCCTGGGATCAAGCGATCCTCCCGCCTCAGCCTCTCAAGTAGCTGGGACTACAGGTGTGCACCACCACGCTCAGATAATTTCTGTTTTTTTTTTTTTTTTTTGTAGAGATGGGGTTTTGCCACGTTGCCCAGGCTGGTCTCAAACCGCTCTACTTGCCTCAGCCTCCCAAAAGTGCTGAGATTACAGGCATGAGTTACTGTGCACGCACTTGGCCCAACTTCTCATCTCCCATCTCCAGGATGGTCTGTGAGCAGAGGTCAAACAGCCCTCTCACTTCAAACGCCGTTTGCGTAGAACCTCATCTAAGAGGTGAAGTCCACTGGTTCCCGTGTGGTCACCTGCCGTCTGAAAGAATGCCAGTAGGCTGATGGGCAGGACTCTCCTCCACAGAAATCTCACACTTTGACTGTCCTATCCCCTCAACCCCTTCTAAATTGCGTATTCAATGATTCTGTAAAGAAAGAGATGATGACAGAGACCAACACAGATTGGTCTAAGATTATGAGATAGGGTGAGAAGATTATGACATAGGGTGAGAAACATGGGATGGGATGGGTGTAAGGGGTGAGAGAAGATGATTCAGAGGGGTGGGGGCAAGACCTGAGAGACAAAATTGAAGCAGAGGAGGAAAACAACCCCTCACAATGGGGGGAGATGGGGAATAGTGGTGCCAGGTATGGGGAGAGGTATCCAAGCAGTCTGTAAGGAACAGTGGATATGAGACCCAGGAGAAAAGGGAAAAGTCAGCTGAGGGTGTTGGCCAGGCAGAGTCCCAAGGGTGGGGCACCTCACCTGGAGGGAACATGAGAATGGCCTGGGGTGACGAGTGGACCGGGAGCGAGTGGGTGCGCTGCACAGAGCTGCGGCTCTGACTGGGCATGCTGTTGCTGCCTCCAGGGTTGGCAAACCACAGGTTCTGCACAGGTCCCAGGAAGAGAGAAAGTAGTGAGTGGGGAAAAGGCCCAGACCCAAGAGTGGTGGAGTTGGTACAAGCCTTCTCCCCCTCCCACCCCCGCCACCTCTAAGCTGGGCCCAGACGCAGAGGTACAGACATACACATCCCAGGTACTGCCACCCCAGCCCCAAGAGGCCAGGGCCCCTGCTTCCAGGCAGCTCACCTGTCGGCCCTGGCCTCCAAGGCTGGGGCTGGTGAGGGCATGTCGAGGGGAGACACCCCCAATGCCTGAGGGACTCAGGAGGCCCATCCGGCCGGGTGGGAGGGCCCGGGGAGGCATTGGGAACTGCCGCTGGGTACGCCGGGCCACTCCCATCCCCACAGAGCCAGCTATGGGGAGCGAATTGGAGCCGAATGCCCAGCTGTGAGAGAGCAGAAGGCAGGGTGTTAACTTAGGTAGATGGAGCCCATCTGTCCACCCCTTCCTCACCTTCCTCAAGAGGTAGGAGAGAACATAAACCTCCATCATACATTCTGTCCCCATCTGCCCCAAGGGTACCTCAGGAAGGAAATGGGAGGAAGACGAGAGTTTCCTCACTGTCCACTCATAATAGTTCTCTAAACTTCAATTCTCAAGGGAGATATTTCTGTTATTTGTCTGGTGTAAGAAGGGACTTCTGGCCCTTTGCATACAGGTGAGGAGGCAAGACACAGATGAGAGGCCTGCCTATGGGACATGTGTTTCTTAGCTCAGCATCCTACTCTAGTGGGAAATTTTCTTCTGGGAAAGTCCCCCAGTGACTGAATAAGTGAAAACTGGATTCTCAGCCCAGAACATAATCACCCCATTAAGGACTGATCTGCTAACCAGCAAAAGCCTGTGCGGGCAGATCCCTGTACCCGGGCCGCCCGCCTACCCTTTCTGCTGCCGGTAGCTCTGCATCTCTAGTGTGGCTTTGCGCGGGAATGTCCGGAGGAGCTTCAGCACTTGCTGTTTCCAGGATAGCAGCCGTTTCTTCTGCGTCTCCGTGAAAGCCTAGAATTGGCAGGGCATGGGTGAAGCAGAGAGGGTGGTGCTTCTTTCAGACCTTGCTTCCAGCCTTCCATTCATTTGTTTAAATATTTGTCGCCTGGTCGGGTGTTTGCCTGTATTCCCAGCACTTCGGGAGGCTGAGGAGGGTGGATCATGCCTGTAATCCCTGTACTTTGGGAGGCTGAGATGGGTGGATTACTTGAGGTCAGGAGTTTGAGCCCAGCCTGGCCAACATGGTGAAACCTCGCCTCTACTAAAAATACAAAAATTGGCAGAGTGTGGTAATGCACGCCTGTAATCCTAGCTACTTGGGAGGCTGAGGCAGGAGAATCCCTTGAACCCAGGAGGCGGAGGCTGCAGTAAGCTGAGATCACGCCACTGCATTCCAGCCTGGGCAACAGAGCAACACTGCCTCAAAAGAAAAGATTTATCGCTCATCTACTCTGTGCCTGTGCCAGACAATTCTGGGATGCAGACGTGATCATGCCCACAGAGCTTACAGTTTGGTTGTGAGGGAACGATACACACATAATGATAACTGTGATAAACTACTCCTCCCTGAGGGAGAATAGGAAGCAAAAGAAACCTAAATAAGAATGAGGGATTGGTAAAGGTGTCCCTGGGGTACAAATGTCTTTTTTTTTTTTTTTTTTTTGAGACAGAGTCTCACTCTGTCGCCAGGCTGGAGTGCAGTGGTATGATCTCAGCTCACTGCAACCTCTGCTCCTAGGTTGAAGTGATTCTCCTGCCTCAGCCTCCAGAGTAGCTGGGAGGACAGGCATGAGCCACTAAGCTGGGCTAATTTTTGTATTTTTAGTAGAGACGGGTTTTCAGCACGTTAGGCCAGAATGGTCTCGATCTCCTGATCTCAGGATCCGCCTGCCTCAGCCTCCCAAAGTGCTGGGATTACAGGCGTGAGCCACCGTGCCTGGCCTCACAAATGTTTAAATTGACAGTTGAAGGGTGAGTAGGAGGAAGGGGTACTATTCCTAACAAAGAGTCTATATAGGCTGGGCATAGTTGCTCATGCCTATAATCCCAGTACTTTGGGAGGCTAAAGCAGGGGGATCTCTTGAGGCCAAGAGTCCAAGACTAGACTAGGCAATAAAGCAATACTCCATCTCTAAAAAAGAAAAATATCATGTCTATAATCTCAGCACTTTGGGAGGCTGAGGTGGGAGTACCTGAGGTCAGTTCAAAACCAGCTGGGCCAACACAGCGAGACTTTGTCTCTATTAAAAAAAAAAAAAAAAAAAAAAGGCCAGGCACGGTGGCGCATGCCTGTAAACCCTGAACTTTGGGAGGCTAAGGTAGGTGGACCATGTGGTCAAGAGATCAAGACCATCCTGGCCAACATGGTGAAACTCTGTCTCTACTGAAAATACAAAAATTAGGCCGGGCATTGTAGCTCATGCCTGTAATCCCAGCACTTTGGGAAGGCAAGGTGGGTGGATCACCTGAGGTTGGAAGTTCAAGACCAGCCTGACCAACATGGAGAAACCCCGTCTCTACTAAAATACAAAATTAGCTGGGCATGGTGGTGCATGCCTGTAATACTAGCTACTTGGGAGGCCGAAACAGAAAAATTGCTTGGACCTGAGAGGTGGAGGTTGTTGTGAGCTGAGATTGCACCATTACACTCCAGCCTGGGCAACAAGAACAAAACTCCATCTCAAAAAAAAAAATACAAAAATTAGTTGGGCATGGTGGCACATGCCTGTAATCCCAGTTACTTGGGAGGCTGAAGCAGGAGGACTGCTTGAACCCAGGAGGCGGAGGTTACAGTGAGATGAGATCATACCACTGTACTCCAGCCTGGCGACAGAGTGAGACTCCATCTCAAAAAAAAAAAAAAAAAGAAAAGGAGAGAAAGAGAGAGGAGTGTATAGAAGGGCTCTGAGAAGAACCCTCTAAAGCCAACACTGGTAAGATGCAAGACTGGAAGGGCTGGCAGGTGCCAGGTCAGGCAAGGCCCTGTGGGCCACATATGACACAACGGTCCTGAGAATGATGGGGCAGCCTTTCCGTTTCCAAGTATGTTAGGGAAGGCCTTACCTCATGAGTCAGGCACTTTTCGATGAGCTGGAGGTAACTGGTGATGTTCTCTTCATCTGGTCGGGACACCAGCAGCTGGGTGCACACTGTGGGACATGAGAAAGGGCAGGTTAGCCCCTAGTGTGCCCTCTGCCATGTTCCAACCTCCAGTTGGCTCGTGCACAAGAAGGAACAGGAGATTCAAGCTGGATGAGTACCAACTATTAAGTGCTAGCCATGGTACTTGGGTTATCATGAGGATATTTAGCACAGTTCCTGACACAATCTTGTCACTACAGACATTTTTAGCCAAGAAACCTAAATCTCAGTTGAGTCACTTGCCCCAGGTCCAGATCCAGATTGATCTGGATCCAAGTGTAAAGTCTGCTATGTCATGCTGCTTTAGGAAAGGCTGAAGCTGTGATGAATTTCACCATCCCCACCCCCTGGACTTTGGTCCCCTCCGAGGAAAATCAATGGACTCCCCTCAATTGCTTACCCTTTACTATATGCAATTTCTTCTGACACACTGCCCCATCTTCTGCTCAGCCTGGAGACGTTTTGAGGGGAAGGGCTGTTATCCACCATCAGCCCAGATGTGCCCAAGGGCAAGAGGCCTTGTCACCCTGTCTTGACTACTGTCTGTAGTGTTCCAGTGTCCCCCAGGCTTTACAAAGCCCTGCTCCCACTATGTAACTTGGATTTGATCCCTGGTGCCTGGGTTCACTTGGCTTTCTGCCTCAGGATTTTCTGCTAGGCCGTGGCGGGTCTCACCTTTGCCCATCACCCGTGTAAACTGGCTGGGGATGTCTCCATCAGCAATGGGAGCTGGGGCAGGCTCACTGCCATCAGTGGGAGCTGGAGCTGGTGGAGGTGGGTAGTTCTCCGCAGGTGGAGGGTCCTTGGCCTCAGTGCCCTTGTCTGTGCCGGTGTGGGCTAAAGGAGGCTCAGCACCTGGCAGCGGTGGCTCCCCTGGGGCCCCATCCTTGGCAGTAGGGGTGGTGGCGGCAGCAGCCACGGTGGCCTGGAGGACACTGTAGGCCTTGATGGGAGTGATGATGATCTGCTGCAGCTCCTGCAGAGCGTTTCGTAGGTTCCCACCTTCCAGCACATCCTGGATGGGAGGACACAGGCTGGGGTCACATGCAGACCCTACAAGGGTCAGAGAATAACTACGCAGAGGGTCAGACAGGGCTTGCAGAAGACTGGGCAGGACTCTGGGTTCCAGCACATAGAGAAGGCATGCAAGGGCACCGCAAGCCCACAAACATGTACGTGGTCCCTGGAGTCTAGCTCCCTAGGACTGGGACTACTGAGGCCAGACCTGAGGAGTTGGGAGGCCAACTCAGGGCCTTTGGTGTACTGATACCACCAGGTGGCTGGGCGGCCTTGAAGATGCAGACACCAGGTCCTCACCTTCTCTAGGGACTTGAGGACGCTCTGTCTCTCACGCAGTTTCTGGATGCTCAGGGCTATCTTGTGGCGGGCACCTTTGGTGACGTTCTGTGATAAGGGGAGAAGGTGACAAGAAGCTGGAGACGGCAGGCTGAGATACTTGGGGGTGCCCAAATAGAGATCAATGAGACAAAGGAGGCTTGGGCTGTAAGGATGCCAAACTAGTGCTGCCCCCAGCACCTCCCTGATGGTCCCCTTGGCTTCACCTGAGACTCCAGGTGCTGCTCAGTCAGTGTCATCATCTCCTCGTAGCTCATCTGTGAGAAGAGGGCTGCATACTTGTGCAAGCGAAGGCTCTTGAGCCATGAGGGCACATCTTTGGAAAAGGAGGGAGGGTGAAAGGTCAGGAGTTTGGCCCTGATGACCAAGGTAAAGGAAGGGTTGCGGGGATAAACCCACAGGAAGCCACAAAAAATGCAAAAAATTGGAAGGGGGTTGGGAGGAGCTAAGGTTCCATCAGCTCCTTCTTTATCTGTCTGGCCAGACCCTCTCAGGCAGCCTTCCCTGGGGAGGACATCTGACCCTTCTGAGCTGCTCAGCTGGATGTGTACTAGGATGACCTCACTGATTGCTTCAAAACTGTTCCAGGAACCTCTGTTCCATCAGTTACCTGTGTCCTGGCTTCCTTGTCAGACTAGGGTGTGTGAAGACAGGGGGCTCCTCCCTAGTCAGACCAGAACCTGTTAGGGTAGATGTGGGGTCTCTCTGCTTAGTCTTGAGCCCTAAGAGCAGGGACTATCTATTCCCCTCAGACATGTCCCCTCCTCAGAGGGGTAGGCAGGTGTCAGCTACAGGCTCCTTTCTGTTCTCTAAACTCTGCAGAAGCCCCTGGAAATGGAGAAATGGGTCCTGGTGCTGCTGTCCCCAATGTACCTTTCATGCCACTTCCATCCTCCTGGAAAGTGTTCCGGCTGGAGCCCTGCTCCTCTGTCTGCTCACTGCCAGAGGAGGCCACGCTGCTCTGGGGCGAGAGGGGTGCGTGATCGGGCGTGGTAAAAGCAGCCCGGGCCCCAAGCTCCTCCGGACTTGGCCACTCACCAGGGGCCTGGGGGCTTGTAGGGATGAGTGACATGGAGCGCTTCAGCGGGCTAGGGTGGATTTGGCAGGGGAGACCTGACCAGAGCGGGAGAAAAGCAGAAGATTAGGCTTGGGGATCCAACCACAGGAGACCATTCCCCTGCCGTCAGTGCCAGGATGGCAATTTGGCCCCATAATGTGCCAAAGGAAGGGACCTGGGGTCTAAGGGGAACCGTCTACCAGATATACCTCATTCCCTTACCCCCAACACCCAACCCATCAGCAAGCTGTCAGCCATTTCCCTGAACTTCTCCAGTTCCGCTGGCTCAAGCCACCAGCATCCCTGGAGGGAATTACTGCCATACCCTCCTCACTGGTTTCCTGCCTTCACTCTCGCCTCCTGCAGTCCACGCCCCTGACCATGGCCATAAGGATCCTTCTAAAAATGAATATCTGACCAAGCTGGACACCTGCTCAAATCCATGTGATCTTTCACAGTGGAAACAAAATTCAAATGCTTCCACATGCCTAAAAGGCCATGCAGGACCTGGCCCTTGCTCCTCTCTAACTCTCCTCTCCCACAACCCCCCACTTGGTTCATGGCTATCCTTGGCCTCTTTCCAAATGTCCCGTTGTTCCTGAAATTTCAACTCAAGCTTGTTCCAGTCTTAGGACGTCTGGACTTGCTTCTTACCTTCCTGATCTTAGTGGCTGGCGCCCTCAAGTCTCATCTCAAGTGTCACCTCCTCTGAGGCCTACCCTAAACCCTTAATCTGAAGTCATGCCCCACTCCGCTGCCCTAGCCCCACTCTATCACATTACTGTCTTGTCTTTCTTACAGCACCTATCACAACGTGAAATTATCAAGTTATTTGTTTATTTATTTATTGAGACGGAGTCTTGCTCTGTCGCAGGGCTGGAGTGCAGTGGCACTATCTTGGCTCACTGCAACCTCTGCCTCCCAGGTTCAAGTGATTCTCTTGCCTCAGCCTCCTAAGTAGCTGGGATTACAAGTGTGTACCACCACACCCATCTTTGTATTTTTAGTAGAGACAGGGTTTCACCATGTTGGCCAGGATGGTCTCCATCTCTTGACCTTGGGATCTGCCCGCCTTGGCCTCCCAAAGTGCTGGGATTATAGGCGTGAGCCACTGTGCTTGGCCTTGTTTACTTATTAACTTTACCCCCTGCTAGAATAGAAGACCTGTGATAGCAGGAACCTGTCCCATCTTAAACATTATATATTGTAATGAATGAAGTAGGTAAGCTGCTTCCTCAACAACCCCGTTATGGAGCCTCACAATCTCCATTTTTTTCTGCAATGAGCCCAAACTGGCCACCCATGGGGCCTGGCGGCTCAGGGTGATCCCAGGCCCTCTTCTGCAAGATGCTCCACACCCTCTGTCCATCCCACGTCTGAGATTGACAAATGAATCCAACTTGATTTTTTTTTTTTTGAGATGGAGTTTCACTCTGTCGCCCAGGCTGGAGTGTAGCGGTGTGATCCTGGCTCACTGCAACCTCTGCCTCCCAGGTTCAAACAATTCTCCCTGTCTCAGCCTCCAAGTAGCTGGGACTACAGGCGCCCGCCACCATGCTGGCTAATTTTTGAATTTTTAGTAGAGATGGAGTTTCACCATGTTAGCCAGGCTGGTCTTGATCTCCTGACCTCAGGTGATCCGCCCGTCTCGGCCTCCCAAAGTGCTGGGATTACAGGCGTGAGCCACCACACCCGGCCTCCAACTTGATTTTTAACCACTCTCAAGATAGGCAGGCTCCCATGAGCTTCCAGACCTTTATCTGTGCTTTTCCCTCTGCCTAGCTAACCTCTCCAACCCTTCTCCATCAGCCACTTCTCCCTTTGTGCCTTGCTAACATACCCCTCTGCTGCTGCCTCAGGCCCAGTGCTTGCTGCCCTCCTCACTATCCTCCGTCTCGCACTGGACTGTGGGCCCATGGAGGATGGAAGCTCAGCCCAATTACTTCTACAACTCCATGACCAGGCACAGAGCATGACACACAGAAGTCCTTCCAATGAAGTTTCATAAAAGACAAAGGGGTGCTAAGAGGGCCTCTGAGCTCCACTTATCGCATCCGAAAGTACCCCAAGTCAGCCTAGACAAAAAGAAATAAAACAAAGCCAAAAAGCTTCACCCTGGGTAGGTGAGAACATCAAGGCCCATGGAGCTGAAGCCCTTTGCTCCAGTTCCCATGGGGAGTTGACAGGCTGAGACAGAGCCCAAGCCTTGTTTCTGATGGAAAGGCTGGGGTTCCTGCCAGTGCTCTACTGACATCCAGCCCAGGAAGGAGAGCTAGCCTGATGCAGGCCCTAGAGCATCTTCCCTCAGCTGTGACAATACTGATGTTCCTTGCTAGGAAATCACCTGAGGGAGAAGGCAAGGCAGTGATCCACCCCTAATACCAGCTTCTGCTCTACCCTAGAGTGTCTGAGGTCCTCTTCCCAGGGCTTCTTCAACCCCTAGACTCCCTCAGCCTGGGTTTCTGTCCCCAGTCAGGACTCTTGAGGGAACATGGCACACTCTGGGCCCTGGGGGGCTGGGGAATCCTCAAGACAGGCCTTTTGGCCTGTTTTGGTGTTTCTGGCCTCCTTCTTCCTCCCTTCTCAGCCAAGAAGTGGGCAGGCGAGGCTGAGAGGGCAGGAAATTACCCTGACTGGAATGATCGTGCAGTTCCTGAGGAGCCCTGCTTGGCTCCGCACTGGGGTGGAGGCTGGCCACAGCATAAGAATGACAAAAACAAGAATGCCGGCTGGAGATCCAGGGCCTTTCACTCTCCAAGAAATCCTGATCTGTCCTTGGCAGCACCCCAAACCCACGCTGGCTGCCCTCAAAGGCCAATCCTTGCTCCCCACTCAAAAATATTTTAATGATTTCCTGTTTCCTGCAACTGCCTGGAATCCAAAAGCTTCTCCTGTCCTTCAAGGCCCCCCAGAATGTGGCCTTCACACACTGAGGTCTGAGGGTAAAGACAAACCTGAGTTCAAATCCTGACTCTGACTCTGTCGCCTGTGTGTGATCTTGGGCAAGTCACTTTATTTGCCCCTCTGCCTCCATTGCCACATGGAGTCTTTAGCTGAGGGATAGGCACATGGTAAGCACAAGTCTCTGTTACTGCTATTACTCATTCAAATCCACTCCAGCCAGACCTGTCTGTACACTGTCCCCTCTAATTTTCCACCCCTGTGCTTATTTCATGCTGTGCTTTCTACTTGGAATGCCCAATTCCTTTTTCTCTTTTGGTCCAAACCCCATCAACATTGTTGAATCTTGGTCCTTTAATAGCTGCTGGGGTCCCCATGATGGGGAGCACAGAAGGTACCAGAAGAAAGAAATTTATAGGCACCCTGCATAGGTTATCCCTCCCCTTGGTGAGGGCTGAGCATCTCCAAGAGGGGTACTTTTTGGTGGAGGTAGTGTAGCATAGTAGCTCAGAGTATGAGCTCTACAGCAAGACTGCTTGGCTTTAAATCCTGGCTATACCACCTTGGCTAGGTGAGACTTAGCCAGTGAGTTTATATGTATAAAGTTCTTAGAACAGCTCCTCGTAAAGACTGAACACTCAACGGTTTTTTTGTTTTTTTGAGACGGAGTCTTGCTCTGCCGCCAGAGCTGGAGTGCAATGGCGTGATCTCAGCTCACTACAACCTCCGCCTGCTGGGTTCAAGCAATTCTCCTTCCTCAGCCTCCCAAGTAGCTGGAATTACAGGCATGTGCCACCACACCCGGCTAATTTTTGTATATAAATTTTTTTGAGATGGAGTCTTGCTCTGTCACCAGGCTAGAGTGCAGCGGCACAATCTCGGCTTACTACAACCTCCACCTCCCAGGTTCAAGTGATTCTCCTGCCTCAGCCTCTCAAGTAGCTGCAACTACAGGTACACACCACCAAGCCCAGCTAATTTTTGTATTTTTAGTAGAGACGATGTTTCACCATGTTGGCCAGAATGGTCTCAATCTCCTGAGCTCATGATCTGCCCACTTCAGCCTCCCAAGTGCTGGGAATACAGGTGTAAACCACCACACCCGGCCTAATTTTTGTATTTTTAGTAGAGATGGGGTTTCACCATGTTGGCCAGGCTGGTCTTGAACTCCTGACCTCAAATGATCCACTCGCCTCGGCCTCCCAAAGTGCTGGCATTACAGGCATGAGCCATCGTGACTGGCCTAGCACTCAATATTTTTCAGCTAGAATGATCATTATTAATACATCCTCCCATCCTGGAACTGTGATGCTCCATGACTGGAAAATGAGGTCCAAGGCGCCTAAGGTAGCTAAGTTTCCTGAAACTGCCCTTCTATCCCTTTATCTTCCCAGGTTCTCATCAGCAACTGGGAGGGAGGCAGGTGCACTAGAATATCCACATTAACTGGGAAAAAAACTGGCTCAAGGGGTAACTGACGAGCATCAGGTACCAGACAGCGGGGCATTTGGGATCTGAGGTTACCCCCACCCGCTGGCACACATGACATTTCACTGCCACTCTCTCCTGTCTTGCTTTAAACCAGTGCCTGCTGAAGGGGACTAGCCACTCCGAAGTTAAATCATCAACCACCCCCTCACCCTGAGTCAAGTCATGCCGCCTTACCATGGCTTGGAAAAGCCACCCATCCTTATTCTGCATATTTCAACTAACATTTCATAAAGTCACTGGGATACCAATTCTTCCTGCTCACCCCAGCCTATAGGGCTTTCACTAAGAGAGCTCTTTCAAACCTGCTTAGTTGGCAGGACAGTGTAGTGGTCAGAGGCAGGCTCTGGCATCACACTGGTTGGGTCTGTTCCACCACTTGTTCTATGTGTGACCTTGAACACATGATTTCACCTCTGACTCCCAGTGTCCTCATCCGTTGAATAGGGTTAATGATATGGTTGTGATGCTGCTTGAGATCATATCTGCAAAGTGTCTATAAAAGAGTAACCAGCATAGTCAACGCTGAAAAATGTTACCTACTATTATAAACACCTTGCAGCATGAGTTTTGTCTTATACAGACAGTGCTCTCAGAAACAAAGCTGTAAATTGAGGCTAGATACAAAAATCCATAATGTCTAAACTGGAAGGGACCTCAGATGACAGGATCCAGACTTCCATCAAGCATCATAGCCTAATGTCCTTAGAGGCCAGGTATATATCAGAAATGCCCAAAGGGGGGTTGGTGGGAGCAGAGGCAGACTGGGGCGCTTGTGCAGAGTCTAAAGGGCATGCTCAACATTAAGCTCTATATTATTGCTGCCACTGGGAAAACAGGTCTTGCTGAGTTGCTAGATCTTTTGACTTCTCAAGAGAGGCTGGAAATCTCATTTCTAGGGAAGCACCCACATTTATTTAAAAACCCAACACAACAAAACAAAACCAAAGTATGGGTTCAATAAGACATGTCTGTAGGTCAGATTCAGCTTTGGGAAAGCCAGTTCCCAGCTCTGCATTGCCTCATAAAGCTGAGGCCTAGAGCTTATGTGACTTGTCTAATGCCACAGAGTGAGGGAGCTCTCACCAGTCCAACCTTTTTCAAGTAGACATGGCCTTCTGGGACACTGCCCCCACTTACCTGTGTTTGTGTTGCTCCCAATACTGTTGATGGCTGGCGGCACTGAGCTGGACGGGTGGAAGGGCACGTGTCCATTTTCCCGGGGTGGCTTATCCTGCCAGCCTGGCCCTGCCTCCCCAGGGCCCAGCTCTGCAGGGCCCCCCCACTCATCTGAGCCTTGGCGTGAATGGTAGGAGGGCTCTGGCCGGGAGCGGAAGCCACTAGCCAGCCGCTCTTCCAGGTGGCTCAGCCAGAGGGCCAGTGCGTTGCGGTCCTCCAGCGTGGTGGCTGGGTGGATGAGGGCATAGGAAAGCAGCTGGCGGCTCTCCTCGATGAAGGCATTGCTCTCGATTGAGTAGGCCAGCACTTTCTGCAGTAGCCTCATGTACTCTGACTTGGCCTCTGTGTTGCCTGGCTGAAGCAGGGGAAGGTGGGTCAGCAGGAGGGATACCACCTTCTCTTTGGACTCCTGCTGCCACTGGCTGACGATGGCTACAGAAGGGATAAGAAGAAATGTCAGGAGAGCCAGGGTGGGGTACTCCTATTCACCTGAGAGAACTGCCTATGGCCTATTCCCTCATATTCCCTCAGCTCCAATCTCCTTTCATAATAATCTCCTTTCCATAACTCCCAAACTTATCTATCCCTCATATAGGTGAGATCAAACACACTGACCCTGCTTCTAGAATTTTTTTCTTTTTTTTTTTTTTAAGAGACAGGGTCTCACTATGTTGCCTAGTCTGCAGTGCAGTGGCTATTCACAAGCGCAATCCGACTATGGATCAGCATGGGAGTTTTGACCTGCTCCATTCCTGAACTGGGCCAGTTCACCCCTCCTTAGGCAACCTGATGGTCCCTCGCTCCTGTGAGGTCACCATATTGGTGCCACACTTAGTGCAGACACCCAATCAGCATAGCACATCACAGCCCAGCACTCCTGGACTCAGGCAATTCTCTTGCCTCAGCCTCCCAAGCACCTAGTACTACAAGCACATGCCACCGCACCCGGTGTAATTTTTCTTGGTTCTATAACTCCTGATCTCAATAACCTGCAGTGTCTTCCAATCAGCCAAACTTGCTACTCTGGAATCTGAACTCCTCCTGTCCCCAGGCCTGCTTTCATGCTTTATCTCCAGGACCCTTTCCCACCTCTCTTCACGGCCTCTATGCTATTTCACCTGTCAAAAAGCAGTCTCCTTCCTGAATGGTGAAGGCAGTGGTATATGGTAGTTAAAAGCTTGGGCTCTGGAATCAGACGGTCTAGACACCCAAGCTTATTAGCTGGATCTTAATAAGCCACACCTTGAACCTCAATGACACTAAATCATCTGCAAAATTTTGGTGATAATTACAGTACCCAATTCACAGTGTTGCTTTGAGATTCAATGAGCTAGCAAAGAATGGAAAGTGGTTTGGCATTTAGGACATAATAAATGCTTGCTATTGTTTTCTCTCTGCTTCTAGATTCTCCCCTTCCAATCCATTCCATACATCTAGATGCATTTATCTTCCTAAATCACAACAGGATGTCATGTTCCTGACCAGAAGTTTACAATGGCAATCAGCAAGCACCAACAGACTCAAGTCCAAGAACTCCTAGCCTAACATCACCTTCATTTCCAGGGCACTCTCCCTCTCCCATTCCTCCAGATGAAGACTCAGCTCAGGGTATCTCCCCATCTTCCCTGGGGTTCTCTCCACAGTATATATTCATCCAAGTTCCACACTTGGCTGAGATTCAAGGTTTTGGCCCACAACAACCTCCTTCCTCCTATGCAAATTCTCTTTGGTAGATGGCCTAACTTACTGCCCTCCTCCAGGAAACATCCCCTGGCTGTTCCATGCCATGGTCATCTTGACCTCTCCTTTCTATCCTACTGTGTGAGGACCTGAGTCTGCCCTGTGGAGATAAGTCAGGTTTCCCCTTTCAACTCAGAAGGGAGGTCCCTAAGAATATGGCCCCAGGCTGGCCACATCAAGGAAGGCTTGGGGAGGAACTGTTACAAGTCTGACTCTCCCTGTCAAAAACCTTGTTAGCGCTGGGTGTGGTGGCTCACGCCTGTAATCCCAGCACTTTGGGAGGCTGAGGCAGGTGTTCAAGACCAGCCTGGCTGACATGGTGAACGCCTGGCTTTACTAAAAATACAAAAATTAGCCACACACGGTGGTGCATGCCTGTAATCCCAGCTACCTAGGAGGTTGGAAGATGGAGATAATGCTGACAGGACAAGGAGAGGGATAAAGAATAGCAATACTTGAGAAAAGAGACAAAGATTTAGGGCTGAGGCCAACTATGCTCTCACCCGTGGGCAACTGAGCTCACACCTGTAGCCAAGGTAATGATTTACAAATATCTCACAATAAAGGAGTTCTGAGAGGTGTGCTAATCGTGAGGTCTTGGAAATGGGCAAAGGACCTGGCTCTAACCAGACGGAACTAGGACCCCAAAGGAGTGGGTGATGAAAAGGAACAGGCAGAGATGTGGCATATGTCCCTTAACCACCACTTACTGGCCATGTGACTTTGGGCAAGTGTGATCACTTCACTGAGCTCTATTTTCTCTATCTGTAAAGTGGAGCCCAGAATCATTCCCACCTGGCATGGCTGCTATGAATTATGTGAGGCCATAGCATAGAATAGGTCCTCAGTAAACACTAGCTGCTTTTGCTAGTGTCATGGTTATCATATCTCACTGTGTCTCCCTCCTTTCAAATACACACAGAGATTCTAAAGGTACAAGCCAATTTCCTGGCCCAGGAAACCAAGAGGCTGGGAATAAACACCTATAAGGAAAGTCTTGGAAACCTAGATATCTAAGGGTCTTTCAATCCAAGTTCCTTAGACCTTTAAGATTCCAATGACATCTAGCATGCTTCAGGATTGACTTTAAAAAAAATGTTCTGGTTAGGTGTGGTGGCTCACGCCTGTAATCCCAGCACTCTGGGAGGCTGAGATGGGTGGATTATGAGGTCAGGAGATCGAGACCATCCTGGCTAACATGGTGAAACCTTGTCTCTACTAAAAATACACAAAATTAGCCAGGTATGGTGGCACGCGCCTGTAGTCACAGCTACTTGGGAGGCTGAGGCAGGAGAATCACTTGAACCTGGGAGGCCGAGGTTGCGGTAAGCTGAGGTCACGCCGCTGTACTCCAGCCTGGGTGACAGACTGAGGTTCCATCTCAAAGAAAAAAAGTTCCATTGACCTCCGGTCTCCTATACCCACAGTGAAGGATGGACACCTGGCCTTGCATCAAAAACTCAAGAAATGCCCTTTCCGTAGCCCTGTTTCTCTAAATGATCTGCTTAGAACTCTGTGGCCTAGAATTCACTCCTAATTCTGCTTAAATCTGTAGCCCTAGGAAAATGAATCTCACACAATGCCTAACTTCTGGCTATAAAGACTGGATATTCTTGGCCTGGGGCTCTCTGCTCTAAGCTTCCTAGAGAGAACACCTGTTAGTTTTTGTTTTTTGAGCTCTGTTGCCCAGGCTGGAGTGCAGTGGCTAGATTTCAGCTCACTGCAACCTCCGCCTCCTGGGTTCAAATGATTCTCCTGCCTTGGCATCACAAGTAGCTGGGATTACACGCATGCACCACCATGCCCAACTAGTTATTTATCTATTTTTGACGGAGTCTCACCCTGTTGCCCAGGCTGGGGTGCAGTGGCATGATCTTGGCCCACTGCAACCTCCGTCTCTGGGGTTCAAGGATTCTCCTGCCTCAGCCTCCCAAGTAGCTGGGATTATAGGCACACACCACGACACCTGGCTGATTTTTATATTTTTAGAGGAAGGGGGCGTATCATCACATTGGCCAGGCTGATCTGGAACTCGCGACCTCAGGTGATCTGCCTGCCTAGGCCTCCCAAAATGCTGGGTAACACTGCGTCCTGCCTGCTACTTTTTTTTGCTATGTTGGCCAAGCTGGTCTTGAATTCCTAATCTCAAGTTATTTGCCCACCTCAGCCTCTCAAAGTGCTAGGATTACAGGCATGATTCACCACGCCCAGCCAAGAAAACACCTGTTAAATCCATTCATTCAAAGTCATCAACTCATACTATGTCCACAGCATTGCTTACAATTAATAGTAGAACCAATACCACTACTGCTGCTGCTTCTACTATTATTAACAATGGCAATAACGTACGGCACTTTCTTTTTTTTGAGATAGTCTTACTCTGTCGCCAGGCTGGAGTGCAGTGGTGTGATCTCAGCTCATTGCAACCTCTGCCCCCTGGGTTCTAGCAATTCCCCTGACTCAGTCTCCTGGGTAGCTGGGACTACAGGTGCATGCCACCACGCCCAGCTAGTTTTTTGTATTTTAGTAGAGACGGTGTTTCACCATGCTGTACAGGATGGTCTCGATCTTCTGATCTCAGGATCTGCTGCCTCGGCCTCCCAAAGTGCTGGGATTACAGGTGTGAGCCACTGCGTCTGGCCGGCACTTTCATTCAGAATGGATACCGTTTATTGAGCATTTACTATGTGCCATACGCTATACTAAGAACATGATTGTTTTTCATCACTGTTTCAATCCTGTTTTAGCATGCCCATCTTGCAGATGAGAAAACAGATTTGGGAAGGTGAGGTCGCATATCCCAAGTAACAGAGCCAGTAAGCAACACAGCTGAGATCTGAACCCAGGCTCTGTGGGCCTCCAGAATTAAGAGGAACTTTTTTTTTTTTTTTTTTTTTCTGAGATGGAGGCTTGCTCTATTGTGCAGGCTGGAGCGCAATGGCATGACCTTGGCTCACTGCAACCTCCGCCTCCTGGTTTCAAGCGATTCTCCTGCCTCAGCCCCCACGAGTAGCTGGGATTACAGGTGCGTGCCACCACACCTGGCTAATTTTTATATTTATTATTTTTTTTTGAGACAGAGCCTCGCTCTGTTGCCAGGTGCCAAGCTGGAGTGCAGTGGCGCGATCTTGGCTCACTGCAACCTCTGCCTCCTGGGTTCAAGCAACTCTCCTGCCTCAGCCTCCCAAGTAGCTGGGACTACAGGCACACACCACCACGCCCAGCTAATTTTTGTAATTTTTTAGTAGAGACAGGGTTTCACCATGTTGGCCAGGATGGTCTCAATCTCTTGACCTCGTGATCCGCCTGCCTCGGCCTCCCACAGTGCTGGGATTACAGGCATGAGCCACCGCGCCTGGCCAATTTTTGTATTCTTAGTAGAGACAGGGTTTCGCTATGTTGGCCAGGCTGGTCTCAAACTCCTGACCTCAGGTGATCCAACTGCCTCGGCCTCCCAAAGTGCTGGGATTAGAGGTGTGAGCCACGGTGCCCGGCCAGGAGAAACTTTTTACCCACAACCTTTTATGTCACCAATGCCAAGTCTCTCTTCTTCCTTTCCAAATCCCCTTCAGTATCTGCCGCTCAAAGCTAAGAAGCCTCATTCCCTTGTCTGTCTTCACTTGAACCAGCTGCCAAGATTACGAAGCTGGTCTTTCAGGCCATCGCCATCTCCACATCTAAAGATCGTTTTCCAAGGCAGATCTGGCCTTCCTAAAGTCAAGAACTTTTATCTTTCCTGCTCTCCCATCTCCACCTGGCACTCAATCAAACAGTAAGAACTCTGTGGTACCCTCTTTTCATAACTTAGTTCTAGAGTTTTCAGTTCTTAATGAGAAAGAAGAAAGACAGTGATTCCCATTAGGGACAGAAAGTCAAGAATGAAAATAAACAAAAATAAAAATGAAGTCGAGGATATGCAACCCAGTCAAACACACACACACAGTTGCCTGAGCAGTATGCTTCCTCCTGTGTAAAGTAAGGATTATAAAAAGCTGCTGAGAAGATGCAGGGAGATGATGCATGTAAAGCATCTGAGAGTGCACCCATAGTAAGCATTCAGTTTGTGGCTCAATGATGGGTGTTTTCCTCTCTTCTCCAGTAGAGTCCAGTCGGCCTGCCCCTCCAGCCCTACCCTGACATTTTCAATCACTGTTGTTTAGGCCTTGCAGGGTAGCCAGAGGCATCTGGGACAGAGAGAAGCCTTGTCTAGTCCCTCCCCCACTCCAGAGTACTGCCAGGACCCCAGGGCTAAGGGGACACAGCTTCTCCTCTGGTACTGCCAGGGGACATGACAGAACAGCCCCAAGGGTTGGGCTCAATGCAGGACCTTGTTCTGCTGCCGAGAAAGGGGAGAGTGGTTTTGGACGAATGGAGGCTGACTCCGGGGAAATGTGTATTCATGTGTCTGCGTGGTGGTGGTGGGGAGGGCAGGCCTCCCATGACTGAGAAGCATCCGTGAGTACTGGAACTGGTCCAAGGAATTTGTGCAGCCTCAGGCCCCTTGGGGTGAGCCCAGCTGGGGCTAGAAATGATGGGTGGGGATGGAACTTCCAGTTTCCTGCCCAGATCAGGAAAGTCTGGCCCAGAGTGGAGGCACAGCAGAGGCCTAACAAATACCTGCACAATTGAACCCAGATGGTCTTCTGGAAGGTAGTGGTGTCTGTGCGTATCATGTGCCTCTCTAGGATCCCCTAAGATCAGGTCACTTTGTCTCAGGTCCTAGCAGAGTATACTGAGTCAGAGCACAAGTTCAACAAGCAAATTTGCTGGGTTCAAAATCTAGCTCTGCCTCCACGATCTAACTCAATGTAATTGTGGGCCAGTCCTTTAATCTCTCTGATCCTTGGTCTCCTCTCCTGTGCAATGGGGACTGTAAAGCCTCTACTTCCCTGGGTTGTTGTAAAGAATCAATGAGACAATCAGGCAAATTGCCTGGCATGTGGTAAGTGCTCAGTACATTTATTATTGTTGCTCCTGGTTAAAATCTAGAGCCCATGCTGTTTCAGGGCTGGTGGGAACAGTTCATGTAGAAGAGCACATCTGGGCCTTCCCCTTAAGATTCCCGACAGGGGTGGGGAATTTCACACAGTTATTTACCAAAAACAGACACATCTTTGGTTCCTTGGAGCTAGATGCACAACAAGCAATGATGAAATTCTGGAGGTGGGCGGATGGGGGAAGGGGCTGGGGAATGCTATGACGCCAATAGCTGCTTCTCACCAAGCTGCAAACCTGGACTCTGCAAACTTGGAGAGGTTGAGGAAGATGGTGCGTATAAATGTCCTCCTTGGCTATAGTGGCAGCAGGGGAGAGCTGGCCAGGTGACCAGAGCTAAGTAGGTCATGACCCTAGGTCCTGGCCAATCAAAGGCACCAAACAAGACTTCCATAAGCGCAAACCCATTTTAATGTACTGGGCTGGTGCAACAATTCTAGCAGCATCAGGCACCAGTCAGAGGGGCTAGGGTTTGGCTCCAAGCATGACCTTCTCTGCCTCACCCCAGCTCACACTGACATGGGGGAGGGCCAGGGGGCTCACATTTTTGTTTGATGAACTGTCAAGCAGAGCCTGAAATTGGAGGGTAGAGGCCAGGGCTGAGCTCTGGTGACTCACTTGCCATTGCTCCCTCCTGACCTCAGTTTCCCCACCCAGATTCAATTAGCCAGAGAGGGAGGAATTTAAACCTGCTAGATATGGGGACTGACTCAGAGGATAGGAGGTGGGAAGAAAATGCAGGAAATGTCTCCCAGGAAGCTACAGGATTGGAGTGAAGGGAAATTCAGCTTCCCTGACCCTAGTCTCCTCTCTCCTGTCCATGGGAACAGCCTTCCGGTCCAAGTTAGCATCAGGGAAAAGGAGAGGGGCAGGGTTATTGTTCTAGCTCCAAAGAGGCAGGGAAGACAGTACCTGGAGAATGAACAGGGATTACAACAAGGGGTAACCTGGGACCTCTCCTTCCTTGTTCCAGAGACCCCTGGAATATTGCTTTTCTGTTCCTAGGTTTGCCTCAGGTCCTGCTTCCATGAAACTGATGCTGGCTGCCTGGGCTGGAGGACTTCCCTACACCTTCCCAGCTGCCTGAGAGGAAGCAATGACCTAGGCCAGGCTTTCCACAGCTATAAGCCCCGACTCCCCACTTCTAGTAGGTCACAAAACTATCCTCACCACCTTCCTGGGCCTACCCAGAATCAGCGTCAGCATCAAGACAAGTGGTTCTCCACTGGGTGCACACAAGAGTCAACCAGCGAGCTTTAATCTCCAGGGAAGGACCTGGGTATCACACTATTTTTAGAAAGGCCCTGGGGGATTCTAACACAAAGCTAGGGACATACTCACCTAGGTAAATTTCTCTGTGCTACCTGACCTATCTGAGCAGGAAGGTGGCAGCTGGGCAGCTCTGACCCAAACCCACATCCAAGGTCTCCCTGGAGAACTGGAGGAAGCAGTAAGGTTGGCTGGGTGGGACATGGAGATACAGAGATATAACCCAGATAAAGCTGGGGATTTGCCTCACTGTTCAGCTCTCCAGGTTTGAAGAGACCTGAAAAGCTAAAAAAAAAAAATTAAAAAAAAAAAAAAAAGGGCTTGGAGACAGGCAACTCTTAACCGGGGACTAGTGAACTAACCGAACTCAAGACTTGGTTTGTTGAGTAGGTATGCATCTTTTTGGGGAGGGTAGGGAAGAAGGGAAGATTTTCTGAGTGGTCTATAACGCTAAATATTAAGAATGCTTGTTCTAGAATAATGTGCTGGGCTTCTCCCAAAAGAAAGTAGTATGCTTGGCTGTGGCATTGTCTTCTTTGGCACATTATTTCAGAGTCCAAGAAGTACCTGGAAAGTACCAGGACAACTCCCTCACCATCCAAATGGGGATCCTGAGGCCTGAAAGGGTCAGGCAGGACTGACCCAGGTCACAAGAGGTGTTAGTGGAGAGCTGGATCTACAACTCTTGGGTGTCTCATGTCTCAGGACAAATGAATCCGCCAGCAGGGCATTGCCTGTCACACTGCCTCGTTAGCAGGAGAACCTGGGTATTCGTTCCTAGGCCTATCCCCTCAGGATTCAGATCTTAGTAGGTCTATGGGGGCAGAAATCTGGATTGTAACAATCACCTATCCCCAGTGATTCTGATGATGATGCAGAGTTTGAGAAACACCAGGGAATGGGAAGGCCATAATGACCAAAGGAGAAACAAGAGTATGAACAGTTCCTTCTTTGAGGCAGGTCTCCAGGTCCAGAAAGGAGCACCTTCCTTTACAAATAAGGCACATGGGGTTCTACTTGAGGGTGGGAGTGAGATAGGAGGCACCTGCCTCCTTAGTCTTAGAGCCTTTAGGTCTACTAGAAAGCAGGCATTCAAGACCCTACCAGAATTTACCTCTGTGATCACTTCTCTTTCAAGTTGTGCTTTGCTCCAGTCCTGGCAGCCTTCCTGCTGACTCTGGAACACACCATGGCCCTCCCTCATTCTATGTTTCCCTTACCTCTCCACCCATTTAAGTACCAGCTTATTACAGTCTCACCATCTGACACGGGGCTGTGGATAAAAGCCTTGATTCATATATTCATTCATCATTCAATTCATTTCACAGCACTTCTCAACCCTGGCTAGGCATTACCTCCAATATCCCACTGCAAACCACCTGGGAATGGCCCTGAGGTTATTTGTATAAAATGCAGCATGTCTTTCAAGGGCAATGTGGTGAGAACAAATATTTTAATTGCATATACCTCTAAACTAGCGGTTCTGCAGAATCTGATGAATTCATCCTAGAGATGTTTAAAGTGTACTCATTACATCACTATTTATAGGAGCAAGACCACACGTACCATATGGAAGAGTCTATTGGTCAAGGGCGCTAAAGAGCACTGAAGTCAAATCTGAACTCTACCGCTAACCAATTGTGTGACCCATGGCAAGTCACTTAGTATCTCCAGACCTCAGTTTCCTCATTTGTAAAATGGGGGAGTACAGGGCCTACCCTATAGAATTGTTGTGAGGTGTAAATGAATACTTAGCAACGAGATATAGACATATGTGCTGAATATTGAATGATCTTCAAATCATATTGTTAAGTGGTTAATATGCATGTTTGGCCACATATATTAAGACAATTAAAACAATGACAAAGTTGGAAGGAGAATATGTATGTGTTCATATATGTAGGGAATTTATCTCATAAAACCTAAGAAAATGAGAATGTGAAGTCTGGAAGAAAAACCTCACTTTTCACCCTTTGTACTCTGATTTTAATACAAGTTCTGAAAACAAAAGCAAAACCTAAAAATACTCAAATCACCACCAATTAGTACTACTGATGATTCTGATATACAGCTAAGAACGGTACCCAGTGGTAATCCAACTGCCTGCTCAAGGTGGGGCAGTAAGGATGTGTGACGAACCTGTATAAGATACTGGCCTGCCCCAAAGGAGCCCCCACTCTAAAGGCAGAGCCATATCACAAACAGAACTCCTGCCCTTAGTGTTAGAGTGGTGGGGAGGGTGGCAAGGGTGAGAAATGGCTGAGCTCTGAGCCTACTGCAGCTGAGCTGAGTTCTTATTGCTCTTTGTCTAGGACTAAGAAATTACTGCCAGACCAGGAACTCAGCTGATGTGATCCCTGGCCTGAATAACCGTCTCCCCACTACAATTTTGCTGCTTCTGTGACTTCTACATAAAAACTCAGTAAAACAAGGGTAATTACTGCTAAGGCAAGCGGGCCTGGGAGATGAGGGAGGCCAGGCAGCTGTGTGGCTCCCCAAATCCCAATCCTAGCAGCCCATGCTTGCGTCCTCACCTGTAAAATAGGGCTAATGACAGGTACCTATCTCATAGGGTTGTTGTAAGGACTAAATGAGTTACTGACATTAAAAATAATAACCGACAGTTATTAAGTGTTTACAAGTCAGGCATATAGTAAGCTATAGGTGTGTTAATTCACCGAATCCTCACAACTAACCTAGAAGGTAGATATAATTATCATCTTGATTTTTTCTTTCCTTTTCTTTTTATTACTGAAATTACATACTTCTCAGGATATCATCTTGCATTTAAGATGAGGAAACTGAGGCACAGAGAGGTTAAACTACTTGGTTATATGACAAGTAACAGAAATGAGATTTAAACTTAGACAGTCTGACTTGAGAGCCACGCAAGAGCATGCTTTTTTTTTTTTTTTTTTTGAGACACAGTTTCGCTCGTCGCCCAGGCTGGAGTACACTGGCATGATCTTGGCTCACCGCAACCTCCGCCTCCCGGGTTCAAGCAATTCTCTCACTTCAGCCTCCCGAGTAGCTGGGATTACAGGCGCATGCCACCATGCCCAGTTAATTTTTGTATTTTTAGTAGAGATGGGGTTTCACCATGTTGGCCAGGCTGGTTTCAAACTCCTGACCTCAAGTGATCCACCTGCCTCAGCCTCCCAAAGTACTGGGATTACAGGCCTGAGACACCATGCCCGGCCAAGAACACTGCTTTTAAAAGTTAATATACAAGTAAAGATAGTACTTGGCTTGTTGTAAGGGCTCAATATGAACTGTTATTATAAAGAAGAAGGTGCAAACAGTTAGGGCGACTAATGTGGACACACTGCATGGAGACCCTTGATTCCCTACTTAGCTAGCTTTCAGGTATCCACTACCCTTCTTATTTTCTGGCCTCCACCTCTCCCATCTGTCACTGGGGCCAACAGCTCTCCATCCAGCCCTGTGGAGGCCCAAACAGCCAGAGCAGCTTCAGCAATAGCCCCTGACTCCTGCTACAACTGGAGCTTAAGAAAGAGACAGGTCGTAGAGAAGCCTGGCTCACCCATACCAATGCCAATCTCACAGGACACAGAGTGCCTCTCTAATAAGTACTTGGGGAACTGACAGGATGAACTGTATCTAAATTCTAAACTCTCTGGAAGCTGCTTATGCTTTAAGTCCAACCTACGTTTGAGGGTAAAGAATAGTATAAGATGACATGAATTTTGGAAGAGTTCTAAAATTCCCTCCTAGACCTGATACCCTGAAGCTTAAGAAATTAATTACTGGACAGGCGTGGTGGATCATGTCTGTAATCCCAGCACTTTGGGAGGCAGAGGCAGGCAGATCACAAGGTCAAGAGATTGAGACCATCCTGGTCAACACAGTGAAATCCCGTCTCTACTAAAAAAATATAAAAATTAGCTGGGCGTGGTGGTGCATGCCTATAGTCCCAGCTACTCGGTAGACCGAGGCAGGAGAATTGCTCGAACCTAGGAGGCAGAGGTTGCAGTGAGCCGAGATTGTGCCACTGCACTCCAGCCTGGCGCCTGGCAACAGAGTGAGACTGTCTCAAAAAAAAAAAAAAAAAATTAATTACTGCTCACCTTCTATCCCCCTTTCATTATGACTTTAGTCTGTTCCTTTCAGCAGCCCACATAAGCCACTCTAAATGATCTTCCTGTTAGGGGGAGTTTCCAGTTTGCGTTGCCTTCTCTCATGAGTCCACCATTCCATGCCTGAGGATTTATGGCAACACAGTCCCAGAAGATCCATGATGACGACTTGGGAGGTAAGGGATTCCCCACCCACCAAGCCTAGAACCCACAGTTTTTAGCCCCATTGTTGGGTTGGCCTTCTTAGCCAGGTGACATCCGTTCCAGGTCTCCCCCCTGCTGTGTTCCCATCTCTAAGGGCGGAGACTCACCAGCACTGTTGGCCTCCGACTCCAGCAGGTGGATGTCATTGCAGTCCGCCAGTGAGTGCTCTAGGCAGAGCTGCAGGAAGCGGGCCTGGGTACGGGTGACCCGTTTCAGAAGTGACAGCAGGGCCACTGTCTGCTCACACTCATTCCAGCCCTTGAACCAGCCAGCGAGGATGCCCACCTGGTCTCGGAACATCATGGTGCCGGGCCTGGGGCCAGGGTGGGGGGACGGCGGTGGCGAGGGCCAGCGCCGTCACATGGTCCCGGCTCTGGCCTCCTGTTACCTTTCCCCTGAGGGCCAGGGCTTAAGGACGTTTCTGGGCGTGGTGGCAACGGTTGTTGGGGGAGGAGGAAGCCTGCTCACATAGGGGGAGGTCTTGGTCCAGCCACGCCTCTTCAGTCTCCTGAAAAAGGAAGCAAAGGGGTCAAACAGGAATAAGGGGCTGAAACTTGCCTGATGAGTATGGGTTGAGGAGGCATGAAGGCCTCATGCATCTCTCTTTCAGGGTACTTGCTCTGCTGAGCTCCTAGAAGAAAGATGAAGCCAACACCAGATATTAAAGCAACTTTCACTCAAATCTCCAAATCCAGAGAAAAGACTTGTTGGGACTTACATGCCTATCCCAGAGACCAAGGAGATGCTGGCCCTCACACCTGGCTATCACAGTGTCAAAGGAAGTGGACTTAAGGTAGAAAATAAATTGGAAAGATTTTTCAAAAATGTGAAACAGGAGGCTGCAAATTATGAGAAAAGATATGAATTGATGGCAACCTGGCCCAAGGTGACATGACTAAGCAGAGCATATCTCTGACCTTGCTGGTTTCTGGCCACCTTCTCTGAGAGTTGGACACTGTGACTGCTAACCTACTGATACGACTCCAAGGGCTCTCTCTCTCTCTCTTTTTTTTTGGAAACGGAGTCTTGCTCTGTTGCCCAGGCTGGAGTGCAGTGGTGCAATCTCGGCTCATTGCAACCTCTGCCCCAGGGTTCAAGCGATTCTCCTGCCTCAGCCTCCCGAGTAAGTAGCTGGGATCACAGGCGTGTACCATCATGCCCAGCTAATTTTTGCATTTTTAGTAGAGATGGGGTTTCACCATGTTAGTCAGGCTAGTCTTGAACTCCTGACCTTGTGATTTGCCTGCCTCGGCCTCCCAAAGTGCTAGGATTAGGTGTGAGCCATTGCGCCTGGCCAAGGGCTCTTTAAATTACTTCAAGCTAGACCCAAAATGCCGAGTAGAGGATGGATGGTGGGGTAGTGACCCTGGCGGAGATCTCAGGTATGCAGCCGGCCATCTGATCAGTAACTGGCTGGGTATCTATCAGGTACGAGCATGCTCAGAGGCCTTTTCAAAGATCACCAACAGGCTGAGGGAATCTCACCCTCTCGAACCCAGCTCCCTGACTCTGGAAAAGGTACAGCTCTGATTTCTCAGATTTTACCTATCTCTACTCTGAGGTGAATCACTCCCTGCCCTCTTAATTCCCCGGAAGGCTGCTCCAAACCCAAACTCTCTGGTTGGGAAGTCCCCTGACTTCCAGAGACGCCAGCCTGTCTCAGACTCCTCCTGGGAGCCAAGAAAATGCCAACCTGAGGGGAAGGGGACAGACCAAAGTAAAAAACTCACCAGCTAGGAAGTGTCCAAATTCCTCTCTTAGACAGGAACTACAGAGAAGTTACCTCAACTGGGCAAATAACAGATCTATTTTTCAGTTTGCTGGTTTCTGGACACCACTCTGAAGCCTTTTTCTAAGTGTCTGGAGCTCCAGGTCTCCACTCAACATTTCCTCCATCTGTCTCTCTTGCAACCAGTGCCCTTGGCTCTATCCTCAAACCACATTCAGCTCCATCCCCCTTTGGCTGCCAAACGACTAAGGCTCCTTGGACTGAGAACTTCATACAAAGACCCATTGAACCTACTGGGCTCAGGTCTAAGGGAGCTACTTATTACTCTCTGAACTTCCGTGCGCTTGCTGAAGAGAACTGTGGGATGCATGAGGCAATAACTGTGACTTGCCTCATGGATCCCCTGTGGGACCCCTAAACAGAGCGAACTGGCCTGGTTGCCAGTCCCTTTGGATATAAGAAGCAGGAAAGGTTATGAGGGAAAATGAAACCTTGCTCCAAGTTAAACAAGCATCCAATAATTTTTTTCTGTTTTGTTTTTTGAGACAGTTTTTTGCTCTTGTTGCCCAGGCTGCAGTGCAGTGGCATGATCTCAGCTCACCACAATCTCGTAACCTCCGCTTCCTGGGTTCAAGTGATTCTCCTGCCTCAGCCTCCCGAGTAGCTGGGATTACAGGCATGTGCCACCATGCCCAGCTAATTTTGTATTTTTAGTAGGGACAGAGTTTCTCCATGTTGGTCAAGCTGGTCTTGAACTCCTGACCTCAGGTGATCCGCCCACCTCAGCCTCCCAAAGTGATGGGATTATAGGTGTGAGCCACTGCGCCTGGCCCAGCAATTTCATTTAAAGGGGAAATCAGATATCACCTCCCCGGCCTAAAATTCTTCAGTGACTTCCCATTGCACTTAAGCAAAATCTAAACAAAGTCAGGGGTGGTGGCTCACGCCTGTAATCCCAGTACTTTGAGAGGCCAAGGCCGGTAGATCACTTGAGGTCAGGAGTTTGAGACCAGCCTGCCCAAAGTGGCAAAACTCCATCTCTACTAAAAATACAAAAATTTAGCCGGGCATGCTAGTGCACGCCTGTAATCACAGCGACCTGGGGAGTTGAGGCACGCGAACTGCTTGAAGCTGGGAGGCAGAGGGTGCAGTGAGCCGAGATTACACCACTGCACTCCAGCCTGGGTGACAGAGCAAGACTCTGTCTCAGAAAAAAAAAATCTAAACGAACTCAAAACGTCTTAACTTGGCCTACAGAGCCCTATAGGACTCCTGTGGCCTCTCCAACCTCATCTTGTACCAAATTCTTTCTTGTTCAGTGGAATACTCTTCCGCTAGAGACTGGCTCCTACTTGTCATTCAGGTCTCAGCACACTGCCATTTCCACAGAGAGCGCTTCCCTGACCATCCAGTCTCAGGAGTTTCTCCTTCAATTCTATTAACACTATTTCATTCCTTTTATATAATTTGGCACCCTCAGATATCATCTTATTTATGCTTCTCTTGTCCGACCAAAATGCAAGCTATACAATCAGCCAGTGCCTACAACAGTGCCTGATACATAGAAAAATGCTCAATATTTATTTAGTGAATAAATAAATAGCTACAGAAGATGAATGTGGAAGCCACACTTGGGATTTCTACAGTCCTGGGGGGAAGGAAGATAGAAGGAACAGCTCACAGGATGGCAAAGGGATTTGGAAACCTTAAGAAAAAAAAACATTGAAGGCACTGAGATTTCCCCTGGGGAAGAGAAGACTCAAGGGGAATGGCATAAATGACTTTGAATATCTGAAGAGGTAGCACACAGAAGTGGAACTGTATTTGTTCTTTTGCTCTAGAGGAGAAAAGCAGGGTAGATGACTTTAAAGGAGTCACAACATGGGATATGGGAAATGCTGAAAGTCAAGAAAATTCAGTTCTAGTCCTGCCCCAAGTCACGGATTCACTTTGATCTTGGGACTAGTCTGTTCTCTTCTCTAGAATGTGGGATAAGGAGCTGGACTGGCTGTGACATGACTAATAGGTTTTACTGTACAGGCTAACTCCAGTCGATTGGTAGTGGCTGCCTGGTGCACTGTGATGAGAAGAATCTTGAAGAAATTAATGGGAATATCCATCAATGGGGAACAATTAATAAACTGGGGCAGATCCTACATTGTACGATATAACATATCAATTAAAAACATGCCTAATGTGGCCAGGCAAGGTGGCTCACTCCTGTAATCCTAGCACTTTGGGAGGCTGACGCAGGTGGATCACTTGAGGTCAGGAGTTCGAGACCCGCCTGGCCAACATGCCATCTCTACTAAAAATATAAAAATTAGCCAGGTGTGGTGGCCGGCACCTGTAGTCCCAGCTACTTGGGAAGCTGAGGCAGGAGAATCGCTTGAACCCAGGAGGTGGAGGTTGCAGTGAACTGTGATTATACCACTGTACCCTAGCCTGGGTGACAGAGTGAGACTCTATTTCAAAAAAAGAAAAAAAAAAAAGAAAAAAAAAAACAAAGCTAGATACAATGTTTCATCCGTAACTATTTAGTGGGATGTCCATAAGCTACATAGTAACATGAACAACATAACGCCTTTTTTTTTTTGAGATGGAGTTTCCGCTCTTGTGCCCCAGCTGGAGCACAATGGTGCGATCTTGGCTCACCGCAACCTCAGCCTCCCAGGTTCAAGTGATTCTCCTGCTTCAGCCTCCTGGGTAGCTGGGATCACAGGTATGCGCCACCCTGCCCAGCTAATTTTATATTTTTAGTAGAGATGGGGTTTCTCCATGTTGGTCAGACTGGTCTTGAACTCCTGACCTCAGGTGATCCGCCCACCTCAGCCTCCCAAAGTGCTGGGATTACAGACATGAGCCACCGCACCTGGCCATTTTTCATGATTTCAAAAAGCCACATACAAAACCCCTTATATATTTTATATACAAATATCTATGTTTATATGTGTATAAATGTATAGAAGAATACACCCCAGGCTGCTAACACTATCTTGGAGAAACAGGGGAATTATTAACACTATCTTTATATAACTTTGTACTATTTCACTAGTTGCAAATGAATACATATTACTTTTGTAATTTTTGAGAACGAATTTAATTAAAAACAATTTTAAGGCAGCATACTTCCTGACTCAGTGAGAAACAGTGCTGTGATTAATTATCAATGTTTGCCCTGGATGCAGGGTGGATGAGTGGTAGCTCACGCGCCTAAAAAAAAATCAGTTTTCCTTCCCAGCTCCAGCATTTTGTGGCTTTCAGTCTCAAGGAGGCAGCAGCTGCCTCAACATAAGGAAGAATTTTAAAATAACGCATCTGTCCAAGAATGGAACTGGCTGCCATGTGGGGAGGTAATGAGCTCCCTGGCTGCTGGAAGTGGTCAAGCGGAGGCTGGATGAACATCCCTTGGGAGTGGGAGGGATTCCTTCACTGGGTGGCAACTCATAAGATAGAAGGACATGTTACTATTTCAGAGGGAACATTTGTGACGGGAGGTTTGATATGCCAACAGCATTTACAGCAAAAAAACGACCAAATCCACAAACAGACCAAAGTTGTGCACACTCTTTCCCATAAATTCTTTTACTGGGTTGTTACTTTTCCTAAGCAACAGCACTGTACCCCCCCCACCCTGCCCAAAATGAGCTGCTGACTAAACATTAATCCAGCTTCCCCCCCCAGGCCAAATGCAAGAAGCAAAGCTTTAGGACGTCTCAAACATGATGCTTACAAGGCAAGGCTTTGAACAAAGCAGGCCAACTGGGACTATGGTGAGTTGGAAAGTCCACACCCAGTCTAAAGGGAGAAGTCACTATCTAGCTCTCATCAGCTCACTATGAAGGAATGTGGGTCTAGTATTGTTAGGTCTTAGTATTTTCTTTTTCCCTAAAGAGGAGCTAGATATTTGGATTTTAAAGTAAATTCCCCTTTTTTAAAATTTGGGAAATGAATCACATTAAAACAACAGTGAACTACTACACAGAACAAGACACACCTGTGGTCCTTGGAACAGCTAAGCACAAGCTAGAATAAGACCAGAAGTCTGCTAACTATTCCTCCCTTGGGCTTGTTTTTGTTTTTTTTTCCTTTGGGCTTTTTTTTTTTTTTTTTTTTCCTTTGAGACAAAGTTTCACTCTTGTTGCCCAGACTGGAGTGCAATGGCACAATCTTGGCTCATCACAACCACCGCCTCCCAGGTTCAACTGATTCTCCTGCCTCACCTCCCAAGTAGCTGGGCTTATAGGCATATGCTACCACATCCGGCCAATTTTTTGTAGTTTTAGTAGAGATGGGGGTTTCTCCATGTTGGTCAGGCTGGTCTTGAACTCCTGACCTCAGGTGATCTGAGCGCCTTGGCCTCCCAAAGTGCAGGGATTACAGGCATGAGCCACAGCGCCCAGCCTAAGGCCCCTCTGGTTTATACCTTCAAGCCATCCCAATGCTCAGGGAACATGACCTGTGGAGAAGATCTAGTGATGGAGGATGATTCTGACAGTCTTCAGTAAACACTGGAGGCTTTAGTGAAACAGTCACTTTGAAGATTTCGTTGTTAAAAAAAAGTCATCCCTGAAGGAAGGGTTCCTATGTCCTTTGGATGAGAGAAGGATGCTTTGTGTTTGGTCTAGATGTTAACTGGAGAGGACTGGATGGCCTTCTTCCATTTAAGGGCCAGAGGCCCCCTGCTACCGTTTACTCCATTTGCTTGGCTGCAGTGAGAGAGGGAGACCTGGGTGAGGCATCTCACTATGGCAGCATCTAACTGTAATGAATTCTGGTAGATTTGCCTGCCAAATATCCATTTCCACTTTCTAGTATCAACACCCTGGGTTCCCCTTGGAGAAGGAACTGTCTTTCTTGGCTCCAGAAGTGGACACAGGGTTAAGCCTGGCCAAGGATAGTCCTCTCTGGATTTTTGCTGGAACTACTAAAGAAAATAAGTTCTTGGTTAGGGTTGCTCAGATTATACATCATTTCGTGATGTTACTGGTTGCCACCTCTTCTATTTTATGGCGGAAGCCGGCTTCAGAATGAAACTAACACAGATGACAGCAGAGTTAAGAGATCGGGAAGAAGGAAGGGGAGATCTGTTCACTTGATTTGAAACCTAGATCCAGCTAGCCCGAAGCCTCCCCCTTGTGGCCCACTCTTTTCAGTTACATAGATGAATAAATTCCTTTTTGGCTTAGGCCTGTTTGAGTTTCAGTTAAAACTGAAAGAGACTTGACAATTCCCATGCAAGAGAGAATTCACCCACGGTCTGGTCTCTGCCCTCATATGACCAAAAATTACTCCCTAGCTTTGAGGAAAGACACAAGAGGGGAACCTCTATAACAAAAGTCTCTCCGACAGCCCAGCAATATTGCTGCCATACTTGAAGAAGCAGCCCCTACCAACTCCAGAGGTGTGAAATGAAGCTATCAAAATAGCTAAGGGGGCTGGGCGCAATGGCTCACACCTGTAATCCCAGAACTCTGGGAGGCCTGGGCGGGCGGATCGCTTGAGCTCAGGAGTTCGAGACTAGCCTGGGCAAGATAGTGAAACCCTGTCTCTACAAAAACACAAAAAAGTTAGCTGGACGTGGTGGTATGCACCTGTAATCCCACTTACTTGGGAGGCTGAGGCAGGAGAATCGCTTGAGCCTGGGAGGCAGAGGTTGCAGTCAGCCAAGATTGTGCCACTGCACTCCAGCCTGGGCAACAGAGTAAAACCCGATCTCAGTTAAAAAAACAAAACAAAACAAAACAAAAAACTAAAGTTTCCAGACCAGCTTGGCCAACATGGCAAAATCCCATCTCTACAAAAAAAATAAAAAATCCAAAAATTAGCTGGGCATGGTGGTGTGTACCTGTAGTCCCAGCTACTCAGGAGGCTGAGATGGGAGGATCACTTGTTTTGGAGGTCGAGGCTGCAGTGAGCTGAGATCCCTGCACTCCCACCTGGGTGACAGACAGACTCTCCTGAAAAAAGAAAAAAGAAAGTGGCGGGGGGCGGGCGGGGGGAAGGGCTAAGATGTTCCAGGGTAAACTACCCTCTGGGCTTCTTCCCTGGCCCCAAACAGTGAGAAAAGGCCCATTTGCCCATAAACAGCACCTCTGGAGGCCAGCTCTCTTCATCCAGAAGCAGCATAGCGGAGTCAGTCAGACCTGGCTTAAATCCTGGCTCTGCTCCTATACTTAACTTGCTATATTGACTTTTGGCAAGTAACTCTGTTTCTTCCTTAATGAAGCTCGTTATAAGAATTAAATGAAACAAAATATTTAAAAACACCTAGCATGATGCTCTCCCCCAATACTTCATTACAATAGCAAGCATGATGCTTACCATGTCTTCATACATCATAAATTGTCAGGCCCTTTGGCAACAGTTTTCCATGGATAAGCACATTTGATCCCAAAAACTCTATTTGAAAAATATATTATACACACATGATATGTGATTATCCTAATTTTACAAATGGAGAAACTGAAGCACAGAGAACGTAAGTCACTTTGCCCAAGACTGCACACTAAGCTGAGATTTTCAAGGCCAGGCAGTCTGGCCTCAGAGCTCTTGCTTGCTCTTAATAATGCAACAAGGCTGGGCATGGTGGCTCACACCTGTAATCCCAGCACTTGGGAGGCTGAGTTGGGCAGATCACTTGAGCCCAGGAGTATGAGACCAGCCTGGGCAACATGGTGAAAGTTGGGCCTAAGGCCCTTTAATATAATGACGGCCCAACATCTCTGGATAAATAAGGGGATCCTATCTGCCTTCTTACCCACTCCTAGTTCTTTTACAACATGACCTAGGCCTTTGAGGAACTCACACTTCATGAACAAGATAATAGGCTAGTTACTTAGGGTTAACTCACCATCCTAATCTGAGAAGAGACTGTCTGAAGCCAAGGGAGCCCAACTTCTCTTATAAGAACCGTTATTTCCAGAAACTCCTGAAATATGTACACAAAATATGTATACTACTGCATTAGCAAAGAATGAGCTTTTTGTATGAATGGTCCTGGGGAAAGGAGGGAGAAGAGGGGAGAAGCCAGGCAGGGCCTCCTGGAAGATACATACAGTATGGGGAGCTCTGGGAAACTCTGGAATAGAGAGAAAGCTAGTGTTCTTCCTCCCACTCCTAGATGTGTTGACACCCCTTCCCCCGAAAAATTTATCCTCTGCTCCTTTTCCCTTCTTTACATTTGTTTTCTCTCACTTAGAAATGTAATCAACTCCTATAGATTCAATTATCACCTCTCTGTGGACAACTGAGAAATTTTTTGAGTCATCTTTGACTTCTTCCATTTCCCAAAGACCCAGTCACCAGGTCTTGATATTTCTTTTTTAAAAAATGTCAGCTAAACATGCCTTCCTTACCTTTCCCCAAACCCAAGTGGCTCTAGAACTAGACTGCCGGGTTGGAAATATAAGCCTGCCACTTACTACCTGTGTAATTTTCGGCAAGTGATTTCACCTTGCTGTGCCTGTTTTGTCATCTGTAATGTGGATTTAATAACAGCACCCACTGAGGAGGAAGACAAAAAATAATAATAGAGCCTACTCTCATAGAGTTGTGAGGCATAAATGACTTGGCTATTATCATTATCCTAGATTTCTCTCTTTCTCTAATCCCATCATCAAGTTCTGTTTTCTCTATACCCAAAATATACCTGCTTCTCTCCATCTTCACTACCATTACCCCCACATCCACGTCGCCATTTCTCATCTGGACAAATGGATTGCCTCCTAACTTGCCTCTCTGATTCCTGTCCTGACCCTCTGTTTTCCTCCCAGAAACCAAAGTGAGCTTTCTAAAAAAATTAATCCGATCATGTTGCTGCTTTGCTTTTAAAAACTCCTTTCTAACAGTTTCCCAATCCCCTTAAAAGAAAATGGAAACTCTGGCAGGGCGAGGTAGCTCATGCCTGTAATTCCAGCACATTGGGAGGTCGAGGCTGGCGGATCACAAGGTCAGGAGTTTGAGACCAGCCTGACCAACATGCTGAAACCCCATCTTTACTAAAAATACAAAAATTAGCTGGGCGTGGTGGCACATGCCTGTAAGCCCAGCTACTCAGGAGGCTGAGGCAGAAGAATCGCTTGAACCTGGGAAGCAGAGGTTGCAGTGAGCCGAGATTGTGCCATTGCACTCCAGCCTGGGCGACAGAGCAAGACTCTGTCTCAAACAAAATAAAACAAAAAAAGAAAATGGAAACTCCTTACTATGGCCCTTAGGACCCAAGTGATCTGGCTTCTGTCAAGCTTTCCAACCCCTTGCTTCTCTCCCTCTCTTAGGCTTTACTCACACTAGTCCTTGCTATTCCCTGAACACATCTCAGGGCTTTTGCACCTGTTGACCTCTCTGCCTGAAATGCTCTTTCCCGGATCATCACAAGGTTGGTTCCTGCTCATCAAACAGATCTGTGCTCACCTGTGCCCCATTCTGCCTCATCTCCCCAGTAGGAAGGAGTCTACGATATCATCATCAAGAGATGTTTCTTCAAAGGCTGCAGCTCTTCCAAAAACACCTAGACTGTAAGATCCACAAGAAGGGAAGACTGTAGCTATATTATGATGCATCTCCAATTCCTAGCATATCACCTGGTACATAACAGGCCCTCAATAAATATCTGTGATAAATTTCCCCACCTTGCAAGCGGTCCTTTTTCTGCAAGTAACAATGCTTAGATTAGAATGTTCCACTCCCAGATCTTCCCACAACTGGTGCCCTCTCATCTTTCTGGTTATCAGGCTCAACTGTCACCTCCCAAAAGAGGCCTCTTCTGATCCCCATGTCTACAGTGGCCACTCCCACCCTCTCGTTCACACTGTTTTATTTCCTTCATAGCATGAATCACACTCTGATTTCTTTGTGTTTCCTCCCTCCATCAGAATATAAATTCCATGAATTTCAGGACCTTGACCGTTTTATTCACTGCTCTATCTGCAGCACCTAGAACAGTGCCTCCACACATTGTTTAATGAATGAGTGCAGGCTGGAGACATTTGAGACCTGCATACTCCATACACTGTGGCTCTGTAACTCGCCCTTAACTAGCTTCTATTCAACAAGTTTACACTAAAACAAAACAAAACTCCACTCACAGCAACCCTACTTAACTCTCTTCCAAAGTTCTGTGTCTCGGAAACCTAAAGCTGAGGTGAGGGTATTAGCCAGTACTCCTGGATTCTGCTGCCCTGAGGCCACCACCAAGCCAGACTGATCACCTCATAACACCCGTGACATCCCGAAGTAAAGTGTAGTTGGGTCAGACCAGCCATAAACTCTCTCTAGACCCAAGAATCACAGAGCAGAGAATGATTGGGGCTGGGGGACAGTGAGGAAGGAGACTGCCATCAATGCTCAGAAAGTTCATGGGATAGAATCACAGGGCTATTTGGCTCAGCAAGCCAGAGACTGAGTTGCAGGGTACAGAACCCAAAATATGTCTCTAAGGATCTTCTGGCATAATCTCACATCTATTCAGGGAAGAAACTATTTTCAAATTGGAACTCTCAAGAAAGCGTTCTTTCTACTAAGGCTTTCCAAAGAGGTAGGGTTAAAACCTGGGGCTGCTAAGGACCATTTTTGTCACCCAAAGCAGAAGCTTGTTGAGGATAAAGCTAACTCAGGGGAGAAATGGGAGGAGATGACTAAGAAAATTATTTGAACACCTGGTTGCAGCTAGGTCTGAAGCAAACGCAGCTCTGGACTTTTCAGTAGCAAGAGCCAATTAATTCTCCACTTTTCTGATTAAACCACTTCGAGCTAAGGTTCTATCACTTTATGTTTTTAGAGTTCTGGCTGATACGAGTTTTTTTTGTTTTTTGTTTTTTGGTTTTTTTTTGCTAACATTGCACTTATGGACAAGGCATTGTTCTAAGTACTTTACATGTATTAACTTATTTAATTCTCCTAACAATTCTATGAATCTAAGTAGAATATCATTATTTCCTTCCTATTTTTAGCTGTGGAAACTAAAAGACCAGAGAGGTTAAGTCACTTGTCCTAGGGCACAAAACTGGTGAGTGATAATGTGGGATGCAAATCCTGTCCAGAACCAGGGTCCGCATACCTAACTACTACTGCCCCATTGCAGCCAAACCTATCTTAACTAAAAATCCAACTTTTTGACCCAAGGCATTACCATCTTAGAATGGACAGTGCCCACAGACCTATTAGTTTTACCTGTCCTTAATCTGATCATATGCAAAATAAGGATAACGGTAGTCTACCTACCTCGAAGGGTTCCTATGAATACATGTAAAGCACTTAAACAGTGCCTGGCAGTTAGAAAGCATTCAAAAACCAGTGGTCATTATGATTATTACTCTGCAGGCCACTAAAGCACAGCTGGCAAATACAGTGCAAATGGAGGAAATCTGTCTTCTTTCATCTCTATCTTTTGGGTGAAGAGAAAAGATACCATGGGTGACAGATGAGGCGGTTTTCTTGTCTTTGACCCATTGCTTAAGCTGTTTCCTCTGCCTCGGAGGCACCGTCATTGTCCCAATGCCTGTGGAACACTACCCAGCCCAACTACCACCTTTTCTGTGAAGTCCTTCCAAATAAAAGGCTCCCTCTCACTGCTGAATTTCTACAGCATATAATTTGTACCTTGTTTTCTGCTCTGTACATGCCCAAGCCCCCTAACTGGTATTGCGAACTCCCCGAAGGCAGGCCCCAGTGTTTACCCTGGGGTCTCTGTTTCCCCTTGTGGGCCCTAGAGAGAAACAGAATCCCTTGAAAAAAGCTGAGAGCTCTGTGGAGGCCCCACACTTATCAGCTGAGAGGGGCTGCTAAGAGAAGCCAACCAGGACGGGGTGAGGCAGGTCACCAGGCAAAGGACTTGGGGTAGCTCAGAATCAGGAAACAGCACAAAGAAAAGTCCCAAAGACAGGAGCAGGTGGAGCAGGAGGAAAGGCAAAGGGTGCTGTGTGGAGAAAAGAAGGGAGGTGAGAGGAGAGGAGGGGGCAGGGAAGGTGTGCTAAACCTGAATGGGGAGTGAGATCTGAGGAACTTGGAGCTCCATTTCCGGCCAAATGCAGAAGGCAGAGCTGCTTATTCTCCAGTGATTTGCAATAACTTACAAAGGGTAGAGCCCACCTGGTGAGATTCAGAGAACAAGACACATCCCGTACTTTCAGAGTTCCCAGTCCAGTGAGGGTGAGTGGATAAGTACAAGAAAAACTACAAGGTTGAAGGTGAGTGCTGTTCTAAGAACTACAATGGGGGTGGAGGGGTCTTGGCAGTAAGACATAGAATGAAAAGACCTCCTGAGGGTGCCTATGTGGAGAGACAGATGGACAAGAAGAGATGGACATGTGTGTTCAAAGAGGCAGCAATTTAAAGCAGAAGCACCAAAGGCTGGGGGGTGGGCTGGAGGGGTAGCCAGAAAGAGAAAGCACTGAGGAAGATCTGAAAAGACACCATTCAAAGGTAGAATCTGAAATAACTGCTCAGAGGATGGAGTAACCTTGTGGAGAAGCCAATATCCTTTCAAGGTAAGTAAGAAATCTTTCTGGAGCATGGGTACTTTGTAAAGGGGATTCCTAGGAAACAGGAAAATAGCAATGGCCTGTAAGGCAGAGGCATATTCTGAGACATCTTTCAGGGAGTTTTTTGTTGGAAAAAGAAAATCCTCCTAGAGGGCACAGGTTCTCAAACTTGCGTGTGTATCAAAATCACCTCAAAATTACCACGAGGGTTTGTTAAAACTCAGATTGCTGGGCCCTGCTCCCAGGTTTTCTGATTCAGTAGATCTGAGTGGGACTCAAGAATGTGTATTTCTAACAAATGCTGCTGCTGCTGCTGCTGCTGCTGCTGCTGCTGCTGGGCCAGGAACCACACTTTGAGAACCACAGCTACAGGGGAAGGGATTCTTTGGTGAGGAGGCCCTCCAAGGGGAAAAGGAAGAAGGCTTCTGAAAGGCAAACAGGGAGAATCTTGTCTCTAACAAAGGTGTTAAGGGTCTCTCGATAACCGAAGAGAAGAGGCGTCTATGAGGATGGGACCTAAGAAAAATGGTCTGAAAAAGAGATCTTGGAGCATTGGAATTTCAAGGAGGTGGGGAAAGGTGTCTCAGGAATCTTTATAAGGAGACGTAGAGGTTCTGGGAGAACAAGTCTGGAGAATGTGGTGGGCCTGAAGGGATAATGGGGAAAGGGGGCCCCCTGAGAAAGGTCTCTGAGTTGACTTCAGAGGAAAGAGAATGGAGAAATGAGAGGGTGTAAATAGGAATTCTTAACTTAGCGGGGGTAAATCTGATAGGGTCCTCAATGTTTCTTGGGGATGTCAGAAGTGCAATCTGAGGCAAAGTTGTGAGGAAGTCTCAGGAAGCACTGGGAGTGGGTGGCTGATGGAGGGTAATTTGGGGGGAAAATTCTCTAAAGAGTGTGTGAAGAAGGTGTGGTCTTCTGAGACTGGTCCTGGGTGTCCTGGAGCGGGATGGCAGAGGGATCTTTTTAGGAAAAACTCTTCAGAGATCTCAGGTAAGGAGAAACCTGAGTAAAGTCTCCAAAAGAGTATATGGGGAAGGTGGGTCTTCTGAGAGAGTGTCAGAGAAGAGAGTTTTTCAGAGAGAATTCTAGGACTTGCTCTGAGAGTTATTTTGGGGGAAATTTAGGTGTGTAAGGGTCTTGTACAGGGGATTCTAGAGGATTTAGGGGACCTGTGTGGGCAAATTCAGGGAGGGAAATCTCTAGAAAAGTCCCTTAGTAAGACAGAAATATTGATTCAAGGGTCTGGGGGTATCAGGAAGGTCTCCGGGAGAGATTTCAAGAACATAGGTCAGGAGGGCTCCAGGGGGTTGCTGGGGTCTCTAAGCTGTGTGTGTGCTGGGGGAGGGGGCGAGTCCTGAAAACCTGCATCTCAGAGAGGTCACCAAGAGAATGTTAGGGTCTTACAGGGGTTGTGAGGAGGACCTTTAGAAAATTCCTCTAAAACCGATCTGCAAGGGGGGATTCTGAGGTGTTAGCAAAGGGCAGTTTTAGGGGATCTGAAAGAGAAACCACGAGAAAACTTTTCAGCATCCTTAAACAATTTTTGGAGCGTGTGATGTGGAGGACTGGAAAAGATGTGGGGTATGTAAAAGGGGTTCTGGAAGAGCCTTTTGGAATATGAGGTTGAGAGTCCTCTGGAGATTTCAGGCAATTGCTGAGAGTTTTAGAATGAGAAAGCGTGGGAAGGGGGTCCTGGGGAAGATCGTTGGACTACATGAGTGATCTCTAGGGCATTTCAGGGTGCTGAAGCCGGGGGATGGACAGGAGGCCTCTGCGGGAGACTTTTGGGATCTGTGGAAAGGTCTAGAGGAATACGTGAAGGAGGTGTGTGTACGAGAAATGGTTGCAATATGGTGGAGAGCGGAGTGGAATGTCTTCCAGGTAAGTTTTTGGGATTTGGGGGCATTTCAGAAAGTCTGTGAGGAAGATTTATTTTGAGGCTATGGGAAGGAGATCTTCAGGGAAGATGATCGGGGGGCATTCTGAAGGATTTCTGGGACGGGGGACTCGGAAACGCAGGGGGTATGAGCGAAAAATCTCCAAGGAGGTTTCTGGAATGGGGTAAACGGGAGGAAAAATTCTTAGGATCCGGGAGGGGAAAGTCGGGGTGAGCCTGCTGGGTTGTGAGAGGTAGGGCTCCGGGGGAGAGCTCTGGAATGCACGGGGGTCCGGGGGGGTCCGGAGGGGTCCTTGGGGAGATGTGCAGGGCTCGTGAGGGAGGCTCCTGGAGCAGCTATGAGAGCCACGCTGTGGAATGGACGAGGAGTGGCCTCCGCGGACTATTTCTGGAGACAGGAGGAGGACGGGGGCTTCGGGGCCAAAGGGCGGGGGTCTGCGAGGAAGGCGGCTGGGACCCACGAAGGGCTCGGGGAGGCGGCTCCACGAAAGGGGTGGGCTCTGCGGGGGCCATTTGGGGCGCACACCGGGGCTCGGCAGGGTTTCCGGGGCTCGCCAAGGGGGATGCGCGGGGGGTCCGGAGGAGGGGCACCCGGCCCCTCGGCGATCCCGAGGGCGTGAGGAGGATTTCGGAGGGAAGCTTCGCCGGGGCCCAGGAGGGAGACTGGGGACGGGCGCGGGGCTTCTCCCGTGGGCCCTGCCGCCCGAGGCCCGCGCTCCGCACCCGCCCGCCGCCGCCGCCCGCGGCTCGGGGTCCCTGAGGGGGCGGGGCCGCCCGCGCGGCCTGGGTCGCCCTGAGGGGAGCCCTGCGCGCCCTGACCCGCCGCCGCCCCGCGCCGGCCCGGTTTGAGACTCACCGCCTCGGCCTTGGCCTCCGCCGCCGCCGCTCGGGCCTCCTCAGGCCACCGCCGCCGCCGTCGCCCCCTCTCCTGCCCGCGAGCTCCCTCCCTCCTCCCGCACCGACCGCCGCCGCCGCCGCCACCGCCGCCGCCGTCGCGCTGCGTCACCGCGCCCTGCGTCACCGCCCCTGGCCCCGCCCCGACGGGGGCCGCCGCGCGCCGGCATTAGCTCACGCCCGGGTGACGAACGGCGCGCCAGCCAACGGGCGGGGAGGGCAGCCCGAAGGGCGGGAGGTGTGCGCCGAGAAAGGCGGGGTCCGGGCGAGGAGGGGAGCGACGGGGGTGGGACGGGGCCCAAGAGGCCCGCCCCCTCCTCAAAGGGATTGGTCGGACGTGGGGGTGACGGGCAGTCGGCCAGGCCGGGGGGTTCGGGGCTGGGGGGCGGGGCAGGGGCGGGGCGCGCGCGGCGTTGCCCAGGGCAACAGGACCGGTGGCCCCAGGGATTGGGCCTCCAGGCCCGCAGGAGGCAGGCTCGCGCGCGTCCACTCCAGCGTCCCAGAGCGAAGTCACAGTTCCTGATTCTGGCGTTCCAGGCCTCCTCTTCCCCGCCCCTCGGGTAGCCTTCCCCACCCAAAGCTGTCCCCTGTGGGCGTCTGCACTCGGGCTTCTGGGGATTCGGCTTTCTCATCGCGGTGTTCTGAGCCTGCCGCTTCCTCTCTTGGATGGGAATGGCGAGGCGAGATCTAGCCTTTAGGGTGGGAAGAGGATGCACCGAAAACGCTCGGGATGAAGGAGGCCGTCAATAAACGGGAGTTGTTGCTATGACTTTGGTTGTGATCTGCGCTTTCCACAAACTGTCCTGGGTCCGGATGAACTAATTAGAGGGGCCTGCATTCAGAAGGCTCTCGGTGACAGAGATCTGGCTTCTTACAGGCACTCAGAGAGGCAGTCGGGGTGGACGGTCGAGTTGAAGACAGGGAGGGGTGAGGAACGGGCAGAGGCCAGTTGTTTGGCCACTGGAGGGAGTTTGGACTTGTCCAGAGGGCACTAGGGAGCCGTGAAGGGCTTCAAGCCGGGGAGGATCGTGGTGAGTCGAGGGTTTCGGAGAGATGTCTCTCTGGCTTATACATGGAGGGCGGATTGGAGGGAATGAAACTGGGGGGTAGGCAGCTGGGGGCGGGGGTGGGGATGAAAGAGGGGGCTTTGCGCGAGGGAGGGAAGGAGGTGCAGGTGGGAGAGAGGCCCGGGAGGTAGAGCGAACGGGCCCTGAGACTGGCTGGCCATGGAGTGGAAGGGGGAGAAAAGTTCAGGACCAGGCCCTCTGGTGGGGAGACTGGGCCCCAAAGGAGAAGCAGGTTGGGAAGATACTAAGCCCAGTGTGGATGCCCAGCAGCGAGGTCCAGGAGGTGCACAAACCCCCGTCTGGAGTTTAAGAGAGAAATTGAGGCTGGAGACAAGATTTAAGGATAGTCAAAGATGGTCATTGAGGGTGTAGGAGTTAGGCGTCTAGCCCAGGGAAGATATGAAGGATCACTGGAGGACAGGGACTGAATAGAACCCTGAAATGGGAAGGCAGAATTTGAGCAAAGGAATTCACACTGCCGATGAATATTGAGAAGGGCAGCCAGAGAGAGGAAAACCAGGAGAGTGTGGCATTACAGGTGCTTTGAGGAAAGGCCATTTCACTAGGGTGCGGCTATGTCACAAACCCCACCCACTACCACCTGCATTTAAGCAACAGCTTTCACACTGTATAGAATCATAGATGCTGGTTCATTCATTCATTCACTAATATTTCTTGAGTATCTAATATGTACCAGGCTCTGCTTAAGATGCTAGAAATACAACAATAGGCTGAGGCGGTGGCTCACGCCTGTAATCCCAGTACTTTGGGAGGCTGAGGTGGATGGATCACTTGAGGTCAGGAGTTGGAGACCAGCCTGACCAACATGGTGAAACCCTGTTTCTACTAAAAATACAAAATTAGTGGGGCATGGTGGCACATGCCTGTAGTCCCAGCTATGTGGGCGGCTGAGGAAAATCACTTGAACCCTGGTGGTGAAGGTTGCAGTGAGCCTAAATCACGCCATTGCACTCCAACCTGGGCAACAACAGCAAAACTCCATCTCAAAAAAAAAAAAAAAAAAAAAAAAAAGAAGAAAATGAACTTGCTCTGCAAATGTGGCTGCAGGTGCAATCCCTGATGTGTCCCCCCTGCCCTACTCCTGCCCCAACATCACCCACAACCCCCAGTTGTGGTTTCAAAGCCATGTAGTGCAGACAGTGTAGATTTGCAGAGCTGTGAGCCTGGGGACTGTCCTGCAGCAGGAGACACAGTGGAGGGATCCCTGGGTTTGATCCAGAGGCAGCCTGTGGTGTCCCCCTGCAGGCACTGGTCCCCTTGTATTTTGTGACACTCCCCCATATCCTCACACAAGCCACCCTCATTTTCAGCATGATTACAGATGTTCCTTCACTCATGATGGGGTCATATCCCCATAAATCTATCATAAATTGGTAATAGCAGCCAAGTGCAGTAGCTCACGTCTGTAATCCCAGCACTTTGGGAGGTCAAGGTGGGAAGACTGCTTGATCCCAGGTGTTCAAGGCCAGCCTGGGCAACACAGTGAGATCCTGTCTGTATGGGAAAAAAAAATGAAAATATACTAAGTTGCAAATGCATTTATTTATTATTTTTTGAGACAGAGTCTCACACTGTCATCCAGTGTGGAATGCAGTGGTGCAATCTTGGCTGACTGCAACCTCTGCCTGTCAGGTTCCAGTGATTGTCCTGCCTCAATCTCCTTAGTTGCTGGCATTACAGGCATGAGCACTGGCTAAATTTTGTATTTTTAGTAGACATGGGGTTTCACCATGTTGGCCAGGCTGGTCTAGAACTTTTGACCTCAGGTGATCTGCCTATATCAGTCTCCTAAGGTGCTGGGATTACAGACGTAAACCACTGTACTTGGCCTATTTGTTTATTTATTTTTATTTTTGGAGGTGGAGTCTGGCTCTGTTGCCCAGGCTGCAGTGCAGTGATCCCATCTTGGCTCAGTGCCTGCAACCTCTGCCTCCTGGGTTCAAGCAATTCTCCTGCCTCAGCCTACCGAGTAGCTGGGACTACAAGCACCCTACCACACCTAGCTAATTTTTGTATTTTTAGTAGAGACAGGGTTTCACCATGTTGCCCAGGCTGGTCTTGAACTGCTGAGCTTAGGCAATCTGCCCACCTCAGCCTCCCAGAGTTCAGGGATTACATGTGTGAGCCATCATACCCGGCCTGCAAATGCATGTAATACACCTACCCAACCAAGCATTGGAGGTTAGCCCTGCTGACTTTAGGTTGAGAACAAACCAAGCAGTACTAAAAGGAGAATAAAACTCACTCACCCTTCCCCACCTCGGATCATGACTTTGATATTTCAGGGGTCCAGCCTTCGTGAATGTTTGTAGAAATAGATAATAAACTTGGATAAATGTACCCACCTTTAAGTGTACAATTCAATGACATTTGGTAGATTCACAGTATTGTGCAACCATCGCCACCATCTGTTTCTAAACTTTCTCATCATCCCAAACAGAAATGCTGTCCTCATGCAGCAATAGTTTACCTACTTGTATATTTTTATTTACTTATTTATTTATTTTGAGACTGAGTCTTGCTCTGTCTCCCAGGCTAGAGTACAATGGCGCAATCTTGGCTCACTGCAACTTCTGCCTCCCAGGTTCTAAGCAATTCTCCTGCCTCAGCCTCTGGAGTTGGGATTACAGGTGTGTGCCACCACACCCAGCTAATTTTTGTATTTTTAGTAGAGACGGGGTTTCACCGTGTTGGTCATGCTGGTCTTGAACTCCTGACCTCGGCTTGATCCACCCACCTCAGCCTCCCAAAGTGCTGGGATTACAGGCATAAGACACTACACACGGCCTACATTTTTTAATTTTTAAGAGATGAGGTCCTGCTCTGTTACCCAGGCTGGAGCACAGTGGCATGATTATAGCTCACTGCAGCCTCAACCTCCTGGGCTCAAGTGATCCCTCCTGCCTCGGCCTCCCAAGTAGATGGGACTATAGGTGCACCCGACTGCAGGTGGCTAATTTTTGTCTTTTTTATAGAGACAGGGTGTCACTGTGTTCCCCAGGCTGGTATCGAACTCCTGGGTTCCAGCGATCCTCCCACCTCAGCTTCCTGAAGTACTGGGATTAAGGACATGAGCCACTGTGCCTGGCCCTCATGCAATTTATTGAATATTACACTAAAAGTGAAAAACAGAAAGGTTGTATCAGTACTGGAAGCACAGTTTCTACTGAATGTGATCATTTTTGTGCCATTGTGAAGTCAAAAAATTGTGTGACCTTCTGCACTTGCAACTAATGCTAGGCTTAGACACTTGGATTTTAGATCCAGAAACATCCAAACACTTCCTGCTGGGTCGGGGAAGGCTGTAGGGGTCAGAGCTCTTAGCTGCTAGCAAGAGAAGCCCACTCAGGCTGAGTTTAAAAACTGAGGCCGGGCACTGTGGCTTATGCCTGTAATCCCAGCACTTTGGGAGGTCGAGGTGGGTGGATCACCTGAGGTCAGGAGTTGGAGACCAGCCTGACCAACATGGTGAAACCCTATCTTACTAAAAATACAAAAATTAGCCAGGCATGGTGCCATATGTCTGTAATCCCAGCTACTTGGGAGGCTGAGGCAGGAAAATCACTTGAACATGGGAGGCAGAGGTTGCAATGAGCTGAGATCATGCCACTGCACTCCAGCCTGGGTGACAGAGCAAAACTATCTCAAAAAGAAAAAAAGAAGAAAGAAAATGAAAATGAATTTATGGGCAGCTGAGAAGGATGGAGGAGGCACAGAGACAGCACTAAAGATGACAGGCAGCCAGCTGGACAGCCACTGCCTCATCAAGCCCAAACATCAGAGGCTGGCCCAGGGGATGACACAGAAATGGCTGGGCATGGTGGCTCATGCCTGTAATCCCAGCACTTTAGGAGGCCTAAGTGAGTGGATCACTTGAGACCAGGAGTTCAAGACCAGCCTGACCAATATGGCAAAACCCTGTTTCCACTAAAAATCAAAATTAGCCAGGCATGGTTGCAGGTGCCTGTAATCCCAGCTACTTGGGAGGCTGAGGCAGGAGAACGGCTTGAGCCTGGGAGTCCGAGGTTGCAGTGAGCTGAGATCACACTTTGTTGGACTACAGTCTGATCGACAGAGTGACTCTGTCTCAAAAAAAAAAAAAAAAAAAGACACAAAGAAAATTTCTATGCAGAATCATGAGTAAGCGTGTCTCTCCTTTGGGTGGGGATGCCAGGGGATTTCCAGAATCTGCGAGTGGGCACCAACCATGTGGCTGAGAATCCTGAAGAGCAGAAACATCCAGATGTACTTAGCAGAGGATTCAGGGATGTGCCTGGTTGGGGTATCAGCGAAGCCGTCAATTCCAGGTGGCTGTTCATGTTGATGCTATACATCCTGTATATAAATTCTCCCATCAGAAACTCTGTCTAGTTAGAAAGGCAAAGAAGAAAGAAAATCATGCTCCTGTTCCCCAGAGGAAAGGGCAAGGAGGCAGGAAGGTGGAACGGAACTTCCTGCTGCTGCAGCCTGAATCTCCACTTAGGCTGCTGTCTTCCCCACTAGACTCTGTACTTCCAGAAGGTGCTGGAGATGGGCACAATGCCAGCCCCTCCCTTCTCTCCAGAAGTATTCCCCAACCCTGACATTCACACTAATTGCTTCTTTCTGTTCCTTTCTTTTTTTTGAGGCAGGTTCTTGCTCAGTCACCCGGGCTGGAGTGCAGTGGTGCAATCATGGCTCACTGCAGCTTTGACCTCTTGGGCTCAAGTGATCGTCTCCCCTCAGCCTCTGAGTAGCCAGGACTATAGGCATGCACCACCATTCCGGGCTAATAAAAAAAACTTTTTTTTTTTTTTTTGTAGAGACATGGACTTACTATATTGCCAGGCTGGTCCCAAACTCCTGGAAACAAGCAATCCTCCCTTCTTGGCCTCCCGAAGTGTTTGGTGTTACAGGTGTGAGCCACAATGCCTGGCCTCTTTTTGTTTCTTTAAAGTGGAGCCGCCCTAGTATGCATGTCTAGCCCATAACTATTCCCAGCACTGTTATGTCTTTTAAGCCTCTTTCAATCTCCAAGTTTGTTGGCTGGGTGAGTGCTCACACCTTAATCCTGATGTGAGAGGATCATTTAAGTTCAGAGGTTTGAGACCAACCTGGACAACACAGGAGACTCCTGTCTCTACAAAAACTAATTTTCTTTTTTTTTCTTTTGCTCCACCCAGGCTGCAGGGCAGTGGTGCTATCTCGGCTCATTGCAACCTTCACCTCCCAGGTTCAAGCCATTCTTCTGCCTCATCCTCCCAAGTAGCTGGGATTACAGGCATATGGGACCACACCCAGCTAATTTTTGTACTTTTAGTAGAGCCGGAGTTTCACCATGTTGGCCAGGCTGGTCTCAAACTCCTGATCTCAGGTCATCTGCCCACCTCAGTCTCCCAAACTGCAAAGATTGGGATCACAGGTGAGAACCACCGTGCCCGGCCAAAAACTAAAATTAAAAAAAAAAAAAAAAACACAATCTACAAGATTCTCCTCTATCCCTTTTCCTTTTTTTTTTTTTTTTTTTTTTTTGTGACACTGAGTCTATCTCTGTCACCCAGGCTGGAGTGCAATGGCACAACCTCACCCCACTGCAACCTCCACCTCCCGGGTTCAATGATTCACCTGTTTCAGCCTCCTGAATAGCTGGAATTACAGGCACGTGCTACCACACCTGGCTAATTTTTGTATTTTTGGTAGAGATGGGGTTTCTCCATGTTGGTCAGGCTGGTCTCAAACTCCTGACCTTGTGATCTGCCTGCCTTGGCCTCCCAATGTGCGGGGATTACAGGCGTGAGCCACCTTGCCTGGCCTATCCCATTTCCTTTCTATGGATTTTGGAAGACTCCACACTGTTGGGCCTGCAGCATTTCTCAAAGTCTGGATTTCCCTGGTACAGGTGAACCCATTCTCTGCCTTTTGTATTTGTGGCATATTTGCAGCTGGATTCATGCTCACCCC